>SOZI01000047.1:0-130143 GCA_006352295.1 Rhodotorula diobovata | reverse complement strand
CTGTCCCACTCTCCTCGTTGACGCTGGCCTGGGACCAACGCTGACCTGGCCTTGCCTCCCCCCCACCACAGTACCGCGCGCCCCACTTCGAGTGGCAGGTGCGTCTTCTCTCTCGTGTCGACTCTCGTCGAGACCGAGTCACTGACGGGCTGCCCTCGGTCTATGCAGAAGAGGGCCCGTGCATGTTGAGAAGGAGCACATGAGGGATTTGTCTAGCCACCACCCCCCCCCACACCACCCACCCTTTTGTAGTCTCCGGTGAAGGCCGGAGATCGACCACCACGCCCTGGCGCGGAGGAGGTCAACGTTTGCAACGCGTACATGGTCACTCCAGCATAAGTGACGACGGCGCGGTCCCAACCGGTCCAGCGGTCGCGTTCGCCCAATGTGGTCCTCCAGGTTTGCTCGTCACGCGGGATCCCCTGGAGCGCTCCCGCCATCTGGTCCAGGACAAAGTCGGGAGGCTTTGCCGCCCAGTGGTTTCCGAGGTGCTCGAGCGCTTTGCGCACCGTCACGCCGTCCTTGTCGCGAACGACGACTTGAAGGGCGGTCCTAACGTTGAGCATGAGAAGCTTGCACGTGGGCCTTGTGGCGTATTCGTCCACGGCGGCGTACTCGAACGCGGAGTGCTCGCCAGCGTCGTGCGAGTGGGCGAAAGCGTCCCCGCCCGTGAAGATGCAGTTCGTCGCTTGAAGCAGAGGGTGGATTCCGATCTTTGTACCGGGTTCGCGTAGCGGCTTTGACGGCGCCTTGCGGAAGAGGGCCTCGTCGAAGCGCTGGTCCTGAGAGAATGGGGGGGGGTTAGCTCGCCCGCTGCCTGCCTCCCTGGACGGCGCACGCGCACCTGAGTGAGGCGTTTGAGCCTTTTGCACAGCTGAGCAGCCTTGTGCAAGCCGTTGTAGTCGAGCTCGTCGAGGACTTGAATCCAGAGTTCGTCGGGGATCGAGCAACCCGGTGCGACTGAGGGCGACGTGGACGGCTCAGAGGGTGCAGACATGACGCTCGATCGAGTCGGCAGTCGCGTCAGTTCGGAGGAGAGCGAGGAGCGAGGGAGGGGGAGAAGGAAGGGAGAGAGCGTGGCACGGCGCGAGCGGGGGGAGAAGCTGAAAGGCGCGAGCGAGGCCCGAGCGGCGACGGGGTGTGAGCGCCGCATCCTCGACTCGCCTTTGTGCGGCTCGCAGGACTGCAGCGAGTTCCTCGTGTCGAGCCTGTCGGTGAACAGTGCAGCAACTGCGTTGGGAACGCGAGGCAGGAGACGGGGAGAACACACTCGCTCGGACCTTGCTCGGACCTCTCAGTCGAGCGGCGCAACGTTCGAGGGTGGCGGGCTCCGACGCAATGTTGTCTGCGCTTGACCGCGCGAACATTGACGAGGGCTCTTTCGGAGCCATGCATTAAGCCAAGGACTCACACACAGAAGTGGGTATGGACCAGCGAACGCACAGATGCTTATTATGTACGGTACTCTCGACTTGTGTCTCTATAGCTCGGGGATGTAACTCAGTGGTAGAGTGCCTGCTTCGCATCTTATGACTTGTGCTTGCATGAAGTCCAGGGTTCAACTCCCTGCTTCTCCAAACTTTTTGCGCTCGCTGCGGCCTGCGCCCGTCGGGAGGCTACCTTGTTTTTCTTGCTTGTTTCGCTGCGAGGCCCGCCCCTGGCCAAGTGCTCACGCAGAGACTCGTCCCGGGTCGAGTGTCGCCGAGTTGGGAAGGTCCGCACGTGCTGCGCCCGACTCTCCCGCCAAGGGGAGCGCCCCCACCGCCGTCTCTCTCTCCTCACGCCCTTCATCCTCGCTCTCTGCCAGGATGCGCGTGCTTTCGCTCCTCAGCTCGACTGCGCTGCTGCTGCCTGCCCTGACGACTGCCCGGCCTGCCGGCTTTGAGCAAACCGTCCTCTCGACAGCATCATCGCTTGAAGACCTCGACCTCGACCTCGGTGTTCTCAGCGTGCCCAGGGATGAGCCAGAGACAGGGACAGGTCACCTTAGCCAGTGGAGCGTGCAGAACAAGGTGCGTTGCGGCGGCTGGCTCTCCCCTCTCACGCCCGAGTCCGCTCACCTCGTCTCTCCCCCCACCTGCCCAGGAGGCCTTCCTCGACGCCCTGCGCAACAACTCGGCCGGCGACTGGATCATCGTGCAGGGCAACGAGGGGGGAGATCTCGACTCGCTCGTGTCCGCACTCGCCCTCAGCTACGTCTACACCCATCAACCCGAGCCGCAGAAGGCCGTCGCCCTCCTGCAGACCGAAGAAGGTGAGCTGGCCTGCCTGTCCTCGTTCCCTTCCCGCCCCACACAAGCACCTACGAGCACTCGCTGAATGAGCGAACCGACGCGCAGACGCCCTGGACTTGCGCCCGGAGAACCCGCTCGCGCTCCACTACGCTCGCATGTCGTCGGGCCACCGCGACCTCCTCACCCTCGACGAGCTTCCGATGAAGCCCGAAGAGGTCAGCCGACGGATCAGGGGTATCGCCCTCGTCGACCACAATGTCCCGCGGTCCATGTGGGCCGAGGCTGAGGTCGTCGGTGCGTCCGAAGAAGCGTGCCGCTCTTGGTTCCGTGCACCTGACCAGCTCGCCCCCTTCGCAGCGATCATTGACCACCACGACGACCGCGGAATTGCCAACGGCACGGCGAACCCCCGCATCATCGAGCGCTCGGGCTCCTGCTCGTCCCTCATCGCGCGCTACATGCTCGACCAGCTCCCGGGCGCACTCACGTCGACTGACGAGGACAATGCCCTTCACGGTCCGATCCCGAAGGAGCTGATCGAACTGATCCTGCGCACGGGTGCGTCTCCTCTTCCTTGCCGCGGTGCGCAACATGTCTCTGACCGTCGGCTTGGCCCCTCGTCCTCCTTCATCGTCCTCCTCCTCCAGTTGCTGTCGACACTTCCGGCCTCAAGAAGAAGTCTCGTCAGCCTGTCGACTGGGAGTCGGCCGAGCGCATCTTCCCGCGCAGCAGCTGGCGCAACCGCGACTTCAAGACGTCGATGAAGCTGCTCGACAAGGACATGAGCGCGTCGCGCAAAGCGCTCGACACGCTCGACGTGCGCAGTCTGGTGCGCCATTCGATGATATGCTAGTGTAACAGCTCGTCTGGCTGAAATTCGCCCGTCGTCGCAGCTCCGCCGTGACTGGAAGGGCGACGCGTGCGGTCCTTCGACTCGCGCCTCTCCGGCTCGCCGACTCGCTGACCTGGGCCCCCTCTCACGTGCAGGATCCCGACCAAGTCATCCAAGTATCCGTCCATCTCGCTGGGATTCGCCTCGGCGCCCGTCTCGCTCGAGGAGCAGATCAAGCGCACGCCCGAGGGCACCGCGCCCGAGTGGTTCGCCATCGAGCGGGCCTGGACCTCCGAGATCCAAGCCGACGTCTCGGTCGCGCTGACCAACTTCCACGCCGACGATGGCGAGAAGTACCGCCAGCTCGCCGTGGTCGTCGCGCACGGGTACGGCAAGCGCCTGCACGAGGGCTCGGCAAACCGCCTCTTCCGTGCCATCGTCAACGCCGTCGAGGAGTCGGGCGTCGAGGGCATGGTCAAGTGGAAGAGGCCTGACGGCAAGAAGCTGCTCCCGCGTCGCGCCGTCTGGCAGTACCAGGCGCGTCTGCTCTCTCTCTTCTCTTCTCTTCTCTTCCTATTCCTATTGCTGCAGAGTGAACGGGTCATTGACCTTGGCTGACGCTTCCTTGCCATCCCTCTCCGCCGACCCCCTCGCCGTCCCTCCTTCCCGTCGCTCCTCGCCCGCGGTCCTTCTCCCCCTCGGCACCCTCCCTCTCCGCCATTTCTCCTTCTTCGCTCGCTCGCAGTCCGACACGGCGTCGCGCAAGTTCTGGCGGCCTGTCATCGAAAAGTCCGTCAGGGAGTGGAAGGGTTAGGTAGAGCTGAGCGCGTCGCTGTGTCTTTATCTCTCATGCCAGACAACACCCGAGCCACGCTGTGAAAAGGACGACGCGTTGCTACAGTGATCGTAAGGGGTCAAAAAGCGGAGATCTACGGACAGACAGTCACCCAACGAGAGAGAGAGGATAGGTAGAGAGAGGGCGAACTAAGGGCGGATGGCTAAACGGCGCAGATGGGACAGCGGAGAGACAAAGTGAGACGAGAAGGAAAGACTGGGTATAACCGCAAGGAGCCGAACTAACCGCGCAGCGTGTGCGGGAGCACCGTGTCGAAGAACGTGTCGAGCACAGGCTGCACCTGCGTCGCCCAGCGCGTCCACGCAAAGTACAACGCGACTGAAGGCACAGAGCGAGGTCAGTCAAAGGAACACGCCGAAGCGACTCACCTCAAGGGAAGAGAAGACGCACCACAGAGGACCGGCAGCCAGAAGACGAGGAGCATGCCGTCGGAGCGGATCCCGACCTGGAGCGGCGACTCGGCCGCGCTGAACGTGCTGCCAGCGTCGCTCTCGGCGTCGGCCTCTGTCTCGTCCGAGTTGTGCGACGCGGCCGAGGGGCGTCGCCGGGCCCGCAGGCGAGTCGCCATGCCGACGCGCGGCGAAGTGGCAACGGCCGTCGACGAGCTCGCCTCGGCCTCGAGCTCGAGCGCAGACTTGTCGTCCGACGCACCCGGCGCGGGGGCCGAGAGCTCGTCCCGCGCAGAGTAAGACGGCGGCGGCGACGAGGGCGTCTTGGTCGACCACCACGCCGGCGCCTGGAAGGCCGCGCGCCAATCACGGAGGGTGAGGCGCTCAAGCGGGGCGCTCGACTCGTCGGCCTCGTCGCCGAGGTCGGTCTCGTCGACGTCGGCGCGGGAGGTCGCGGGCGAACGTGCCTCGCCGACGGTCGCTGCGCGGCGTCGCTGGCTCTTGCTCGGGCCGCTGCCGCTGCTCATGTGGCGGGTGAGTGCGGCAGGCATGGCGTGGAAGGCGGTGAGCTCAGGCATGTGCATCGTCGGGACGCCGAACCGGTTCGCCTTGGCCTTCTCCCACGCGCCGGTGACCCCGCCCGCGAGTGCGGGCTGCAGCTTGCTCAGGCCGTGCGGAACCGTCGGCTTGAGCTTCTGCGAGAGCCACGACGACGAGGCGGAAGCGAGGTGGTTGAGCGGGGTCACGGGCGGACGAGCCTGGCTCGCGAGGGGCTCGCCGGCAGGCACATCGTCGTCGTCATCTTTGGGAGTTGCGAGCATCGAGCGCGTCAGTGACGAGTTGCTGCAATCGGCAGAGACAGAGGAAAGAGAGAGAACGCACTCGCGAGAGAAGCGCGGCGGAACCTGGGCGAGCGTTTGTACTCGGCCGCCTCGCGCTGCTCGGTCTCGACGAGGTTGTACAGCGACACGGTCGACGCGTTGCGTGACACCTGCCTCGAGCAAGGCACGCGCGGCCTGCGCACGGGCGACGTCTCGTCGAGCGCCGACTCGTCGGCGTCTTGCGCCTCGCTGTCGTCCCACGCGTCGTGCTCGTCGTCGTCGTCGAGGTCGGAATCGGATGCCGAGTCGTCAGAGTCGGCCTCGATGGTCCAGTCGCTCGCGTACTCGGTCGCGGCGGCCTCATCCTCGTCACTCAGGCGCGCGACGCTCGCCGCCGGACTGGCGAGCTGGAGAGCCCCGGCTGCCGCCGTCGGCGTTGCGAGTGCCGCAGCCGACACGGCAGGGCTCGCGACTGCCCCACGCGCCAGCAACAGCTCTTCGACATCGACGTCGTCGCGGTCCTGAGCGATCTCGAGCGCCGACTTGGCCGCGCGGGTGAGGGGGCGCGCGTCGGCCCCGGCGTCGAGGAGCTGCCGCGCGATGTTGACGCGGCCGTACAGCGCCGCAAAGTGCAGCGCCGTGTAGCCGTTGCGGTCCTGCTTGTCGAGGGTGACGCCGCGAGCTAGGAGGAAGGCAACGAGGCGGTGGAAGCCGAGAACGGTCGCGAGGTGGAGGAGAGTGTGCTGCTGAGCGTTGGCGAGCGAGATCGGAGGGCGGGACGAGGGGAGTGAGGGAGCGGCGCCGGGAATGAGGGAGGGGTCGAGGTCGAGGAGCGAGAGGAATTTGATCACGATACCCTCGAAGCCGCGCGTCTCGCCGCTGAAGGCGGTCGCAGGCAGCGGAACCATGGCCGTGCTGGGCGAGCCGGCGCCGCTAAAGCTCGAGCGGCGCGACGAGGCGCGCGAGGTTGCGGGCGTCGCGTAGACCGACGTGGCAGCCGCGTTGAGCGTCGCGGCGAGTGCGGCCGTGTCAGTCGGGACGCCACTCGCGTGCTGCGACCCGGGCGTCGTGCTGGCGCTGAGCATGCCACCGTGCGCCGCAGCCGACGCGCCCGCGCCATTGGGGCTGTTGCCGACAATGCGCATGGCCACAGCGGCCGCGTCCTCGAGGCGACCCGTCATCTTGAGGCCGACGACCTGGAGCGCAAGCTCGAGGAGCGAGCGGTCCGAGTCGTCTTTGTAGGTGAAGAGCTGAAGCCCCGTCCCCTGCTCGACCGTGAGCGGGACCCCCTTGATGCCGACGACGACGGGTCCCGGGTTGGCCGACGGCGGCAGGACGCACACGAGCGTGTTGGCGCTCCAGAAGTGAGTCGGGACCGCCGCAGCGTCGCCAAAGACGCACGTCAGGTCCTGGACAAAGTTCTCGCCGAGAACCGTCACCTCGATGCCGCCGTGCACGGGGCCCTCGCCGGGGATCAGGCGCGTGATGCGGGGCGGAGGCGCGGGCGGGTGAAGCTGCTCGGGCTGCTGCGGGATGATCCAGCTCGGCGTGAGACTCGTCGGGATGGGTTCGGTGGCAGGGATTGCAAAGGACGGGATGGCCGAGCCGGGAGTCGACGAAGACGTGGCGGGGCCGACCTCGCGCAGAGACCCAGCAGGGGACGGGAACCCGCTGAAGAGCGAGTGGTACGACTCGGAGGGGGCGGTCGACCCTCCGGGCGACATGGGCGGCGTCGACAGGTTGGCGCGCCAGTCGATCTGCCCGCCCGCTTCAGACGAGATGGACCCGCGGGCGCCGTCCGCGAGGTACGAGACGAGCCCGTTCGCCTGCTGCTGCTGCGCGGGCGAGTCGGCCATGAGTGCGTCCTCCATACCGCCGAGCCCGAGCGCCAGTCCCGCAGCCGCGAGCTGCTGCTGGTCGCCCTGCTGCGGCAGCGGCGGCAGCGACGCGCCTTCCATCGTCTGGGGCGTCATCCCCCCCGTCGAGTGCGTCCGAGGAGGGGGCGGCGCCGCGATGGGCGACGCCTGCCTCAAGGGCGTCATCGCGAACGTCGGCGACCGGCTCGCCTGCGCGCTCGCCGTCGACCGCCTCCCCTGACCCCTCGCAGGCCGTTGGTCCGCATCGTACGGCCGCGCCTTCTTCGCCGCGCCGCCCGCAGCACTCTCGACCCCAGCCGGGTCGGCCTCGTCGTCGCTTTCGGTCGCCCCGCGCCTCGAGCGCGTCGCCGCCGCGCGGCGCGGACGGCCCGAGGCGTGCGTCGCAGGCGTCGTCGTCCCCGAGCTGGGCGACGCAGCCTTGTCGCGGCGGTCCTTGCGCGCGACTGACGGCGCGGGCGTCGACGCGCCCGACTTGCTCGCTTTGCGCTTCGGCTGCGCACCGGGAGCAGGGGGCTGCTCGTCGAGGGCGAGGCCGCCCTGCGCGACGGTCGAGAGCGACGCGACCGTCGCGGCCTTGGACGCGGCCGTGTTGGTCTTGTGATCGTCCGTGATCATGATCGGCGGCGTCGAGCCGTTGGCAACGACGTTGCCGCGGTGGTCGCGGAGAGTGTACGTGACGCTGTAAAGGGAGAAAGAACGCCCGTCAGCACGCGCTGCGATCAAGAGAGGCAGAGAGAGGAAAAGAGGAGGGCGCACCAGAAGCCCCTCTTCTCCTTGTGGTGGCGGCAGTAGCACGTCACCCTCGTCGGCAGGACGACCTCGCCCGACGAGAAGTCGACAATCTCAGTCGCGTTGAAGACGACGACCTTCTTGCGCTCCTCCTCCTCGTCCCGCGGCGGCGCGTTGGGGTCGGGCGCGGGCGGCGCGGCCGTGTACGTCTTGCCCTTGGCGTCCTTCTTGCGCAGCGAGCGCTTGAGCTCACGCGCCTGGCAGTTCTGACAAATGTAGATCGCCTGCGATGGGTCGGTCGCGGAGACGACGGCGACGTCGACCGAGAGGATCTGCTCGGCGGGCGGTTCTGCGAGGAGCGCTCCAGAGTCAGCGAGTCCGTTCGCGGGCGCTCGAAGAAACATGCGCAAGAGGTGTGGCACTCACCCGGCTTGTTGGCCCTCTTTGCGAGCGCCGCCGCGCTCAGCTGCTTGCCCGGCTTGTTTTTGAGAGCCAGGTTCTTGGGCAGCCTCAGGTGGCTCCACGTCCCGATCCTCTCGAGGTCGTCCGCCGCGCGCGCGTCCAAGCTCCCGTCGACCATGATCATCTCGTCGCTGATCCTGCCCCCCTCGCCCATGGAGGAGGAGGCCACGCTCGCGCCGGCGCCCCTCTCAGCCCGCGGCCGCACCAGCGCAAGGCTGATCTTGATCTGCGTCTCGACGCGCGACTTGGCACCCACGGTCGGCACGCCGAGGACGACGAGCTCTGCGCCACTGATGGCGTGCGCAGGGGGCGTCGCGAGTGTCGGGATGAGGTGCGCGGCCTGGACGGCGTCGCGCGCGACGAGGTTGACCGAGTTGCCGGCTGCGTTGAGGAGCGCGGCCTTGGCTGCGGCGGCTTGAGCACCCGTCGCCGTGTTGGGCATCGAGCCCTGAGCTCCTGCGCCACCGCCAGAGGACGAAGACGAGGCATCGCTGCGGCGCGACAGGCTCGCGTCGCGGGTGCCCGCCCCGCCGCCGACGCTCGCGCGCGAGGGCCCGACGCTCGAGGCGCGGGTCGAGGGCGCGGAGAAAGTCGTGTCGTGCATCGGGTACTCGGTCGCGGGCGACTGAAGCGGCGAGGGAGTCTGGGCAGAGGTGAGGCCGGGGGCGATGCCGGCGTTGACGGCGAAGAGGTCGATCGGGATCGAGAGGGGAGGTGCAGGGGCCGGTGCCGACGCGCCGGCGAGAGGGAGGAAGGCGTTGTGAGCAGTGGCAGGTGCGCCGTGGGTGAAGGCCGGCGCAGAGAGTGGGGTGGGCACCGTCTCGGTGGGCGAGGTGAGGGTCGATGGACTGCGGAGATAGGGAGAGCGAAGAACAAACAGACGCTCGACAGCGCGTCAGCTCCCGTCCGTCGGTGTCTCGACTGCGCGCGCGAACCGTGACGCGGGGCAAGAGACAGGAGGTCCGGGGGGGGGGACTTGAGAGGACAACGCACCCGCACACGTCCTCGTGCACCATGTCGTCAAAGTCCATTCCCACGCGCTCGTCCTGAGTGCCGTTGCGCATGCCAGCGGCGTGACCAAAGTAGTCTCGAGCGCCGTTGGCCTCCTGAGGTACTGCGGCCGGGCTGTCCGCGGAGGCGGACGAGCCGGCGGCGAACGAGGCGGCGTGTGCAGAGGGCGGACTCCACAAGTCGCGAGGGCTAGCCATGCCGTGCTGCTGCTGCTGTTGAGGGTGAGCTTGGTGGTGCGGGGCGAGTTTGAAGGCAGTGGCCCCCGGAGAAGAGGACGAGGCGAGGTGGTGGTGGTGGGTGAAGGCGGCCGCCGGATGGCCCGGCCCTCGTCCTGCGACTGCCGCTGCCGCTGCTCCGAGAGCGGAAAAGTCGACTGCCCAGTCGTGCGTGCTCACGGCCGAGTAGCTCGAGTCGGCGGGCGACGAGTGAGAGTCGGAGGACGACGATCCTCCTCCCTCGCCCGACGAGCCCGACGAGTCTGCGTCGAACGCGAACTGGCCTGCGCCACTTGGTGCGACGGCGTAGTCCATGCCACGCAGGGGCGCGCTCCGGCTCGGTTGAGGAGGAGGAGGCGAGGGCGAGGCCGGCGGCGGGAGGTCGACAAGAGGCGGAGGTGAGTTCGGCGCGCGCGACGAGAGGGGGAGGGGGCTGCGAGTGGGTGGAAGGCAGCTAGGTAGGTATACAGGTGCACAGGTGCAAGTCGTGTGTGTGCCCTGACCTGGCCTGTGGCGTGTGTGCGTGCGTGTGCGTGTGCGTGTGCGTGTGAGGGACTGCTGCGCTCGCTCGCGAGAGTCCAGGCTCCTGGGCTCCTGGCACCCCTTCGCTCGACTCCGCATCTCCCTGCCTCTTCTTCTCCCGTGTCGCCTGCTCTCGGCCCATGATGCGCACCTCGATCTCCCGTTAGGTGCACCCCTGGACTCTCCCTGTCACACTTCCGCTGGCCACTGCAGTGCATGTCCCCCTCCGCGCATGCATCGCACTGCCTCGAGCGCTCCTGTCGAGCGTCCTCGCAAGCGTCAAACTCACTCCAGCCTCCACCCCGGCTCACACCCGTTGCCTGCAACGCGCCCTCTCCCCGCCCTCCTCGCCTCTTGATTCCGACTCTGGGGGATCGTCCCGAGGCGGCGGCCCTGATTGAGAACTGCGACTGCGGTCGACCTCGGAGGGACTCGCAAGTCGAGCAATCAGGAGCTCCTCGGAAGAGCGATGTACGTTGACGCGCTGGGCGCCCGCCGCAGCAGGCGTCCGGGTGCGATAAGGACGTCGACTGCGCTTCTCGGCGCGGCGAGCACCTTGAGCGGCCCAGCCGTTGTCAGGCGCGGCGCGCGTCCCCAAGACCAGCCAGTCCCGACACGTGCCACTCGAGAACGTCACGAAAAGCACGAGCAAGAAGCGTGGCCAAGCAAGAGCGCAAGTGGGAGACCTGATCTCAGGAACGTGCGGGAGGTGCGTGGCGCAAGAGGAGCGAGACTCGCTCCACAATTTCAAGGTGCATTCTGAGGTTTGCACTTGCTCGGAGGCGTCAGCACTGCGTGCGGGCCAGGGCGTCGTCGCGCGGCCAGAGGAGCAAGCCGCGCCTCGAGGCGCTTGCCGGGCGTGCACGGGAGACCGCAGGACGCCAGCGCAGCCTGAGCAGAAGGGCACGGCGGATTCGGATTCATTGCGTGCGGGCCGGCGGCGGCGTTCGCGAGGCCAGGTCGCGGGAGCACGGTTGTGGGTGACGGGAGGGCGGCAAGCGGTCTGACCGCAGGTTGCTCAGTAGCGGTCCGGGGAGACCTCTGCGGCGAAACGCGGACATCAAACGCGTCAGCGCTCAGAGCAGAAGAAGGCAGTCGAGCGACGTCGAGGACCCGCACACGAGGATGGCCAATGCGTAGAGAGGCGCGGAAGCAAGCGACTCACGTTCCTCGAGCTGACGACGCGCGTCGTACTTGGCCTTCTCACGGTCGACAAAGTCGAGCCCCTTGGACTCGACCAGGCGATCCACAGCAGCGGCGGCAAAGCCTGCGAAGAGCTCCTTGGCCTGCGGAGGCGCAGTCGTCAGCTCGAGTGCTGCGCGGGTACGAGGGAAGGATGCCGAGTGGGGTGAATACGCACCATCTCGTGGTTCTCGGGCGTGCCGGAGCGCTCTTTGTGGTCCATGTAGGCTTTCTGGGCCTGATGCGAGCAACGGAGGACAGAAAGGTCAGCGACGTCTCCTGGGCGCGAGGAACGAGGGAGAGCGACGCACCTCGAACGCAGCAGCGCCAGCGATGAGTTCGTGGGCCAAAGACGGGTCGTGCTGAGTCAGGTCCTCGTCCTGGACCTGTGGGTGGACAGACGGAGGCGACAGAGGTGGGGGAGTGAGCGGGGAGAGTGACTTGGAGAGGCTGAGGGGTAGGGGGCACCTTCTGGTAGGCGTTTGCCTGGTTCGAGTCGTCGTCGAAAAACATGGCCGGTCGAGTGCCGGGTGTGGACAGGGAGGGGTCGGGTGGAGGAAAGGCAAGAGAGGGGGAGAGGGTGAGCCGCAGTCTCGAGGCGTCCTCCTCTGCAGTCGCGTCTGCTCGAGCCCTTTGTGACGATGTGAGTACTAGTTGCGCAGCACACCCAAACTTACCTCGACGTTGGCGCACGGAAATAGCAGCGAGTGAGCCAGAGAGGAGCGTGCGGGAGGTGGGATCGCCTTCCTCGAGCCGCACCCGTTGGGCTGACGCTGCCGGCGCCGGCGCAATATCACATACCGCCAGCTCCCTCCACGGGCGCGACACAGGATGCAGAGCAGCGAGTGACACGGTTGAGCGGTCTGCAGTGGGAGCGGCGCCGAAGTTCGAGCTGTGAGACGAGCGCCGCACCGAGCGCGCCGCGACCGGTCGGAACACGTCCAAGTAGAGCTTCGCTGGAGACTGCAGTGTTCCACTGCGCTGCAGGAGGAGGCGACGGGATGCGGCCCGGCTCAACTTGGTGCCGGATTCCTCTCCCAGGCCTTCAACCTCGACGCCTCGTCTGACACGAGCGACCAGGGCAGATCCATGGCACCGTCGACCCAGTCCAAGAAGCTCTTGCTCGACGTCGGCCTCTTCGCCGTGCGTTCCTCCCGCCTCTCCTCTTCAAGCTGGCATCCTCATCGCTTGGAGGAAACCACGCTGATCCTCGCTCCTTGGCACGTTCGTCGCAGGTGTCGCAAGTGCTGTTCTACTATGCGTTCAAGGTGCGGCCGACTCATCCTGCGTGCTCCCCCGACCTGCCTCGAGCTGAGCGGACACTCTGCCCCACTGCACTGCAGGTCGTCATGAACCAGATGGACCCGGCCAAGGGCAAGCGCAAAGAGTCCAAGGCAAAGTCCAAGGAGACGCTCGGCAAGCTCGGCATCGACCTCGCGTCGCTCGACTTGAGCGAGCACGAGGAGATCATCGCGGGCGAGGTCGTCGCGGCCGAGGACATCCACGTCTCGTTCGAGGGTGCGTCGCCTCTCCCTCGTTTGTGTGTTTGTGCGACCGGAGCTTTTGCTGACCCGAGCGCACACGCGCGCAGACATCGGCGGCCTCGACCCCATCATCTCGCAGCTCCGCGAGGCCGTCATCTTCCCACTCGTCTACCCTCAGCTCTTCGACAGCGCGGCGGGCCTGTTCGGCGCGCCCAAGGGTGTCTTGATGTACGGACCGCCGGGATGCGGCAAGACGATGCTCGCAAAGGTGAGTCGTCTCTCTTTTGCGGCGAGACGAGCTGCCAGTTCTTCCGCGCGTGACCCTGACCTCGACGCACCGCGTCGCAGGCGCTGGCGAAAGAGTCGGGCGCGACATTCATCAACATGCACGTCTCGACTCTGACCGACAAATGGTGGGTCCATCCGCTCTCTCGTGCGCAACGCCGCCTTCCAAGCTGACTCGATCACCGCCCCAGGTTCGGCGAGTCGAACAAGCTCGTCGCCGCGCTCTTCTCGCTCGCGCGCAAGCTGCAGCCGGCGATCATCTTTATCGACGAGATCGACTCGTTCCTGCGAGAGCGCAGCCGGGCCGACCACGAGGTGACGGGGATGATGTGCGTCCCCTCCCTCTCCTTCCTTGCTTTCGGCCTCCTGACCTGAGACGAGTGTGTCGCGCACTCGCAGGAAGGCCGAGTTCATGAGCATGTGGGACGGCCTCACGACCAACAACGACACGCGGATCCTCGTCCTCGGCGCGACGAACCGGCCCAACGACATCGACAGCGCCATCCTGCGCCGCATGCCCAAGCGCTTCGCCATCAAGCTCCCCGACGCTCACCAGCGACGCAACATCCTCACCCTCATGCTCAAGGACATCCGGCTCGAGCCTGGGTTCGACTTTGAGGCGCTCGTGAGGAAGACGGATGGGCTCAGCGGGAGCGACTTGAAGGAGGCGTGCAGGAACGCGGCGATGGTGCGTCGCTGCATCGCTCGGTTCCTACGTCCTCTCAGTCAGCGTTGCTGACGACGTGTTGCCGCCGCACAGGTCCCCGTGCGCGAGTACATGCGCAAGAACCTCGCCAACGGGCAGGTCGACCTCGAGAAGGTCCAGGCAGGGGTGCGTCCAGCGTTCCGTTTGCGCTTGCCCGACTCGTCGAGACTGCCCGAAGGGCAAGGCTTGGTCGCTCCCCTGGTTGCTGACGCCCCCTTCCCTTCGCGCGTCGCAGAAGTTTGACATCCGCCCGCTCGCGCTGCGGGACTTTTTGCGCAACGACGATGTCGAGGTGGGCGTCGAGAGCCTCGATTGACGCGCTCCAGCAAAACACTTTCCCCTCCCCCTCGTCGTACATCTTCCTTCAACCCCTGTTGTGCACCACCCCACCCCTCTCTCTCTCTCTGCCAAGCCTCGCAGCTAGACCCCTCCTTCCTCCCGTCATCCCCGCGCACCCAGTAGTCGCGCACCTGTACACTGGCAACAACGCCTGTACTACCAGCCCACCCACGTCCCTCTCTCTCAGTCCTCCCTCCTCCTCCTCGGCTCCACCAGCAGCGGCAGCGCCATCCGCGCCTCGAGCTCCCCCCACGCGCGCATCCATCCTCGCTCAAACGCCTCGACGCCAAACCGCGCGACGGCGCTCTCCCTCGCGCGCGCGCGGACCGCGTCCTGCTCGGCTTCGGGGAGGGACAGCATGTGCGCGAGCTGCGTTGCGAAGGCGTGCGCTGGCGTGGAGGCGGGGGAGGAGGAGGAGGTGTGGGCGAGGAAGCCGGTGGGGCCGGGGCTGTGAGTGCTGGAGGAGGAGGAGGCAGGGGAGGGGACGAGGATGTCGAGGAGGGGCCCGGCGGAGGCGTGCGCGAGGGTGAGGAGGCCGGCTGCCTGTGCGATGGGCGAGAGGGCTCTCTGTCAGCGCATCCCTAGCCAGCGCAAAAGCGCAGAGAGACAGAGAGAGAGGGTCACGCGCACCTGGAACTCGACAACCGTGATCCCAAAGTGCTCATCCACCATCGTGTGCAGCCCGACGCTCGCGCGGCGCATCAACCGACACACGTCCGCGTACGCCGCATTGACGACGAACTCGACCTGGTCCTCGACGCCGAGTTCGCGCGCGACGGCCCGCAGCGCCGCGACGCGCGCGTGGTCCGCTGCGTGGCGCGCCGAGCCGGCGAGGACGAGGCGCAGCCTCTCCGGGTCGAGTCCTCGCGGGAGCGGGACCTCCGCCCCGTCCTCCTTCTTCCCGTCCTCGTCCGCGCGCGTCCCAGGGCGCAGCAGCAGCGCGAGGGCCCTCAGCTGCGTCGCGTGCTCCTTCTCGGGCCTGAACTGGGCGAGCGAGAGGATGAGGATCGGCGCCGTGGGGGAGGGGACGCGCGACGAGGTCGTGCAGGGGAAGGCGGTCAGGGCGGCGGTGTCGCAGGGTGGGTAGACGGTTTGCACGCGCGGGCGGGGGCGCGGGCGCGGGCGTGGTTGCGGCGGGGAGGAGGCGGTTTGTGGAGGGGAAGCTGCTGCGGCTTCGGGCGCTGTTCGGCGACGGCGCATTTCGTTGTCTTGAGGCGGCGCTCCTACGCCGTCTGCGGCGAGCGTGTCGCCCGCGGCCCTGTCCTCCTCCTCGTCCTCCTCCTCGCCCTCGTCGCCCAGCAGCTGCACGACGTGCCTCTTCGTCCACGTCGAGTTGACCATGACCGTGTCCGCCTTTGCGAGGCACCACGCGTAGGCGCGCGCAAAGAGCGTGTAGTAGACGAGTTTGGCCCGCGAGAGGATGGCGCTCGACGCGACGGACGAGGGGTTCGTGTGCCCTGCGGTGCGGGAACGCACGCGGGAGAGCATGTCGGTGCTTTGGTGTGCGGTCGAGGATCAGTCGTGGTGCTCGGGGGTTCAGGAAGCGGGACGGAGGGGGAGAAGGGAGCGGACCTGATGGTCGGGTAGTGGGTGTAGCTTCCGACGGGAATGCCCAGGAGACCCTTGACGAGCGGGTACGCGAAGGCGTAGCCCATCGTGTCTGAAGCAGTTTTCTCCCCGTGTTCAGCGCGCCATACTTGCCCGCAAGAGGGGAAGGAGGACGCGCAGACGCACCGATCCACACGTCCGGCGCGACGCCCTCGGTGCCGACGAAGCCTTCGAGCGCGAGGGCGACGCTCCCGAGGGACTGTCCGATGAGGGTCAGGCGCGGATAGGTCGAGTCTTCGATGAGCCAGCGGTGCCGCAGCGGGACGAAAGCGAGGGTCGAAGGCGAGAGCGAGATGCCGAAGCGGGCCTGTCGCGGTGCGTCGGGCGTCAGCGCCGTGCGGATCAGCGATTGACAGAAGAGTGTAGAGCATGCGCACCTGGACTTTTGCCAGGATGGCGTCCTTTGAGACGGTGCCCCGTCCCTCCTCGCCCGGGGACCCGACGTCGCCCGTGTAGACGACGAAGGCCGTCCGCTGGTCGCGCAGTTGTCGCTGCATGCATGCGAGGGCAGTCCACAGGACGCGTTCTCCGCCGCCGCCGGCATTGCTGTGCTCGGGTTGCGAGAAGGGGGATGAGCCGAGCCAAGTGGGGGCGAGGGGAGGAGGAGGGGAAGGGGACGCGCCAGTACGGGTGGAAGAAGGC
Organism: Rhodotorula diobovata; assembly: GCA_006352295.1. Lineage (NCBI taxonomy): Eukaryota > Fungi > Basidiomycota > Microbotryomycetes > Sporidiobolales > Sporidiobolaceae > Rhodotorula > Rhodotorula diobovata. Next base: position 113,949 of record SOZI01000047.1, on the reverse strand, counting down.
GACTATGCGGGCCCGCTGTGCGTCTTGGTCAGAGAGTCCCAAGGTGCGCCTGAGAAAGGCGGTGCGCTTGCTCGAGCGAGATGACGAGCCCAGTCGGGAGCGGACCACGAGAGCGAGGGCGGCTGCCAGGACAAGCCAGGGGGCCCAGGCGAGCATTGGCGCGAGGGTGGGGCTCTGATTCTGTGTCTAGCCTCGAGCTCCGCGGAGCAAGCTGAGGGTCGCCGAGCGCTGAGCCGGCTCAACTGCGAGCTTCGCGCCGAGTCGCGCGCGCCTCGCCCTTGTTTGTGTGTCGCCCTCTCACACTCTCGCCACTCTCCCCTGGGCAGGAGAAGGCACACGCACAACGAGGCCATGCAGGCCCTGTTGCTGTCCCCCGCGACGCGCTTCTCGCCCGACTCGTCGTCGTCGTCGCCCGCGTCGCCAGCCACCCCGCCCCCGCCTTCACTCGACTTCCTCCTCCTGTCCGACAACAACTCGCCTTTGGGACAGTTTGACACCCCGACGAGGACTTCACCGAGGCAGAGCACCCTCAGGCAACGCGTCTCGCCTCCCGCACTCGACCCACCCGAGCCAACCACCACCTCGACCCCGTCCTGGCTCTCGCGCGAGTTGGACGAAGAGTGGGCAGCCCCCGACGACCACCCGGCGCACGACGCCCACGCACAGGCCACGAGCACCGACAACTCGACCGCGTCGACCACCTTTGCCCTCCCCTCGTCGGCGTCCGCCAGCGCGTCCACCACGCTCCTCCCCCCCGACCACACGCTCCGACCCGCCCTCGATTCGGCCCCGCTCACCTCGGTCCTCTCGACCCCGTCCCGCACAGCAGCCAACGCGGCGTACGCCTCGCTGCCAAAGACGCAGCCCCGCGTGCCCTCGAGCCTCCGCCACGGCTTCACCGCGTCCACCTCGACCGCAGCGACCTCGGTCGTCGACCTCGACGCCGACACTGACGCCGACGCCGACGTCGATGGCACGTGCGACATGTCTGTCGTTGGGCTATCAACGGCTGACAACTCGGACGTGTCCCGTACGGACGACCACGACCACGACCACGGGCTCGACGTCCAGCCGCAGGCGGGGTGCGGCACCAGCGGCGACGACAATGGCGACGACTCTGTCGGCTCGGCGGGGACCTGCGTCGTCAACTCGATCGTCGAGCGCAGCGGCAGCGGCAGCGGCTCCGGCTCCGGCCAGGGCCGCAACGACGAGGGGCAGCTCGCCGCGGCCGTGCGGGCGCTGAGGGGCCCGAACGCGGGGCTCTTCTCTCCGGCGGCGACGACGGCCGAAGTAGAGGACGCCGGCGGTCAGCAGCAGGGACTCGAGGCGCGTGTGGGACCGAGCAAGGGTGGCCTGTTGGGCTTGTTCGAGCCGCCGAGTCCACCAGTGCAGGGTGCGTCCCCTCTGCACCCGCCGACTCACGCTCTCCAAAGAGACTGATTCCCTGACGAGTCCACCTCACGTCACCTCACCTCGCAGCTTCGTCCCACTCCCTTCCCAAATCGACCTACCCCGCCCCGTCCCTCCCGTCGTTCACCTTCTCCCCCCCAGAGCCCGTCCCACGCACGAGCTGGAAGTCCCTCCCCTTGCTCTCGCCCTCGCCCTCCCCCCCACGGACCGACAACGAGGCGACGCCCGTTGCTGCCCCGCGCTCCTCGTCGGCGCGCACCGCGCCGCTCGAGACGCCCACGGCTACGGGCGCGGGCGCGGGCGCGGCAGAGACGCCGCTGCAGCGCGAGGCGGGCGGGGCGCCGACTGGGCCGGGGAGGAGGGAGCGGTTCCTCAAGCGGTCGGCGCCTGCCCAGGCACCGCCGCAGCCGCAGCCGCGGGCTGCGCACGACGCGCACGACGCGACTGGGGACGAGAGCAGCGACGACGCGCCATTCGTGCCGCCGCCGCAGGCGGGGACGACGACGAGTGGGTCGGAGGGTCTGTCGGATGATGATGAGGATGAGGGTGACGAGGACGAGCGGGAGCAGGAGGAGAGGGACCGGGACGACCTTGCCGACGGGCTTGGGCTCGCTGGACCGGGTCAGCCGGGGCTTGGGTGGAGCAGCGACGAGGACGAGGACGACGAGGGGGAGCGCTCGTCCTTCTCGCGAGACGACGTCTCCCTCCCTGCGAACCGTGGCCTCTCTGCCCTGCCGTCCCCGCCCCCCGCTCACTCTTCAATCCACCTCGGCCTCCCTCTCCCTCCCTCTCCGCGCGCGCTCCCCTCCTCTCCCGCGCGCATCCCCTTCTCCTCTCCCGCGCTCTCCTCCGTCCCTACCGCCGCCGCCGCCGCCGCTCCCCTCCCCCCGCCGTCCCCCCTGCGGCTCTTCCAACCAACGTACGACACCCTCACGCGCGCGCACCTCGCCCAACTCGTCGACGAGATCGACGACCTCGGCGCCCACCGCGAGACGTACCTCCGCGAGGGGGCCCCGGCGCCGCCGCAGCTCAGCCCGGCGGGCGCGGGCGACAACAGCGACGAGGGGTTCCTCGGCGAGGAGGGCGAGAAGCGCTCGGCTAAGAGGATCAGGCTCAGCCCCCGGGGAGAGGGAAGGGGGAGGCGCAGAGCGGAACTGTCGATCTTGAGTGAAGAGCCGCCCGAGTTTGACGAGTCGGGCGCGGGGGACGCCTCGTTCGTTGGTGACGACGACGACGGCGCGGCGCGCGAGGGAGGAGGAGGAGGAGCCGGGACGCCCTCGCACGCGGCGCAGCAGCAGCACAACAGGCGTCGCCGCGCCAAGTCGCGATCCGGGTCCACGTCGCCCGTCTCGGCGCGGCGGCGCTCGACGCCCGCGCTGCGGCGCGCGCGCGCCTACACTCCCGCCGCGTCCGTCTCGGCCTCTGCCTCCGCCTCCGCATCTGCTGGCTCGGCGCTGCGCTCCTCGGGCGTGAGCCTGCCGTCCCTCCCTGGCCTGCCTTTCGCGCCGGACTCGGCGCGCTCGGCTGGGCGCGTGGAGTCGAGCGCGCGGGGCTCACCGCGGTCGCCTGGCATGGGGAGGAGCAGGGAGGCGAGGCTTGACGAGGCGAATGCGCTGATGGAGAGGATCAGGGTGCGAGTTGAGGAGAGGGAGGCGAGGAGGCTCGGTGAGGGGAGCTCGCCCGTCTTCTTCGAGGGCGGGGACGACCACGAGGTCGAGGTGTGTCCGCTTTCTCTCTCTCAGTCCGTCCGTGTGACGAGCAGTGAGCTGACTCGGAGTCCGCCATCTCGCAGCAGTCCCGCCGTGCTGTGCCCGCCCCCCGCGGCAGTCGCCCTCGCTTCTCCCGCGCGCAGAGTACGACGCCTCCGTCGTCCCCCCCGCCGCTCTCTTCCAGCTCGTCCGTCGCATCTCGCCCTCCGCCACCCTCCCACTTCGCCGCTGCGGCCTCCGCCTCCCTCCGCTCCGTCCTCTCCTCCCCCGCCCCCCTCTCAGCCTCGTCTTCCACCTTCCCCGCCGCCGCCGCAGCGCCCTCAGGAGCACCTCCCGGCTCGCCCTCCCTCGCGCTGGGGCTTCCGCCGAGCGTCCGCGCAGCCAAGGAGCGCGGAGGCAGTCTCGGCCGGAGACACTTTGCGCGGACCCCCATTGGGGCGGCGGGCAGCGCGAGTGGGAAGAAGCGCGTGGGCGAGGGAGCGGGAGGGGACAAGGGCAAGGGCAGGGAGAGCCTGCTCAAGAAGACGCAGGCGAGGAGACTGTTCGGGACGGACGCGGACGACGCAGCCGCCGTCACTGCTGCTGCACAGGCAGAGGCAGAGGCAGAGGCGGCCGCTCACGCCGACAGCGAGCGCGAGCCAGACGCCACAGAGTCCGGAACCGCGTCGCCTCTCGCCTCTACGCCCGCCCCGCCCGCCGCGGCGTCCGCCAAGCCCCACGGCCACGCGCGCCACCCCTCCCTGACGACACTCCACCCGGCCTCGCGCGACACGCAGCTCCTCCTCGCGAGTGCGGGCGCCTCTGCGCGCGAGAAGGGCCTCGTGTTCGATGCGGACATCGGGAGGTGGATTCGCACGCCGAGGAGGGTCGGGACGCTTGGCGTGGCGGAGGAGACCGAGGAGGAGGAGGTGGGTGCGGCGGCAGCTGAGAAGGTCCACGACGACGACGAGGAGGAGGAGGAGGACCCGTTCCGCGACTTCAGCGAGCTGCGCTCGGCGAACGAGTCGGGCGTGGTGGGTCCGGCAGCAGGTGCGGTCGACCTCGACGCGCTGCCGCACGCGGGCGACGGCAGCGGGAGCTTGCCTCGCGGCGCGGGCGTCTCAGACGCCAACGTCGCGGGACGGTCGCGCTCCCGCTCGCGAACCAGCGCCGCCCTCGACCTCTCGGGCCTAGGCATCACCAAGGGGACGCCGCCGCTCCCTGCGCCGAGCGCCGTCGCCAAGGAGGAGCCGCAGCCGTCGCCTGCCGGGGCGTGCTACTTTGAGGAGTTGCCGGCCGAGGTGCGGCCCGAGGAGGAAGGCGCGGCGGGTCCTCAGCTCGTGCTCGAGAGCGAGGACTCGGCGACCTGGGGACGCAGCGCCGCCGCGGGCAAGGAGCCCGAGGCGGAGCAGCGCTTCGAGGGTGCGGCCGGGGAAGCCGCAGAGAGCGAGGACGACTCGCTGGCCGAGACGAGCATGCTCGGGCTGTACCGTGCCGCGCACGCCGCGCTCGGCGACCCCGCCGAGACCACGGACGAAGTGCCCCCGCCGCCGCCGCCGGCACAATCACAGCCGCGCGCGCAGGCCGCGCCGCCCGCCACGCCCGCAGGCGTCTCGCGCGTCTCGGCCCACTCCGTCTCGGCGCCGACGGTCCCCCGCTCGGCACTCAAGCCGGCGCGCGCCCAGTCTGCGCCGACCCTTGCGGGAGCCGGGACGTCGACGCCTCTGCGCGCTGCGTCCGAGCCTCCGCGCGCGCCGCGCAGCGTGTCGTTCTCGGACGGCAAGACGTCGGGCAAGATCGAGGGACTCGTCGTTGGCGCGAATGCACTCGTTCGCCCTGCCATGGGCGGGTTCGGCAGCCGGCTCAAGTTCGAGCTCGGCGGCGCGGGCGAAGAACACACGTCGAGCGTTGGCGAGGGTCCGGGCTCGCTCGAATTCGACGAAGCGTTCGAGACGCAGAGCGAGGAGGACGGGGACGAGGATGCGGACAGGACGGTCACGCAGGAGAGCGTCAGGGCCGACTCGGAGGGCCCGTCGGTGCGCTCGAGGGGGATCGATGCAGCGCTCGACAGCCTCGCTCGTGGTGAGTCTGGCTCTGTGCTCGACGATGAGCCTCTGCTGACAAACTACCCAAACCGTTCAGGCCCTGATGACTCGCCCTTCGGCGCCCAGTTTGGGCGCAACTCGCTCAACTCGTCCGTCGCCTTGTCGTCGACTTCGGTCTCCCCTATCGCGACTCGCCCCCGGTCCGGCTCCCGCAGCTTCACCCGTTCGCACTCGCAGCAAGGCAACGCGACCTTCCTCACGGAATGCTCGTTCGGCGTCTCGCACGACCGCCTCCTGCAGTACATCACCGACGTCGAGCCGTTCGAGCCCGACTGGGAGCACCTGCGGAGCATCGACCTCAGCTGCAAGAAGGCCGAGAGCGTGGTGCGCATGAAGGAGTTCCTCCCGAGGCTCGACGAGGTCAACTTGTGCGGCGCCTCTCTCCTCCTCGTGGTCCTCCCGCCTCGCACTGACAGACACTGACCCGTGCCCGCGCTCCTCTCGCAGGAACGGCAACGAGCTGTCTTACTTGACCGGCATCCCCAAGACGCTCCGCACGCTGCTCGTCGCGTCCAACCGCCTCACGAGCCTCACCTCGTTCCAGCACCTCGTCAACATCGAGCGCCTCGACCTGAGCGACAACCAGCTCGACTCGGTGCACCAGCTTGCGTGCTTGCGGCACCTGCGCGAGCTCAAGCTCGACGGCAACCAGGTCGACAGCCTCGACGGACTGGCCGGACTCGACTCGCTCGTCAAGCTCAGCCTCAAGGGGAACGCCCTCGTCAAGGTCGACCTTGCCCGGACAAGCTGGCGAGTTTCGCTCCCTTTGATGCCCGAAGCGGACCCGTCGCTGACTCTGAGGCACATTATAGGTCCCGCCTCGAGACGCTCCACCTCGCACGCAACAAGCTCGTCGAGGTCAAGGGTGTCGAGCGCCTCGTCTCGCTGACGACGCTCAACCTCGGTGCGCTCCCGTCTCGTGGACCCGTCCAGCGAGCCCGACTGACACCAGCGCTCCCGGCAGACCACAACGACCTCGCTTCGTTCGAACCAGCGGGCACGCTCACGCGCCTGCGCGTGCTCCGCCTCTGCGGCAACCCCATCGCGAGCCTGGACGTCTCGTTCGCGCCCAAGCTGCGCACGCTGTACGCCGACTCGGCGCGGCTCGGCAACCTGCTGGGCACGGACCAGTTGCGCAAGCTCGAGAACCTGAGCGTGCGGGACCAGTCGGGCGGTGCTCTGTGCGTCGTCTCTCGATTCACAGTCTCTTGACCAGAAACGTTGACCTCCTGCATTCCATGCCCCGCAGGACGGTCTCGATGGCGCATGTCCGGGACGTCAAGCGCCTTTACCTGTCCGGCAACCCGCTGCCGTCGTCGTTCCCGTCCGAAAAGTTCTTCAATCTCGTTTACCTCGAGCTCGCTATGTGCCAGCTCACGTCGCTCCCCGCCGACTTCGCGTCGGTCGTCCCCAACGTCCGGGTCCTCAACCTCGACCACAACTTTGTCGGGAACCTGTCGCCACTCGCAGGGCTCACGAGGCTCAACAAGCTGAGCGTGGTGGGCGCGCGCATCTCCAAGGCGCGTCCACTGGCTGGTGTCCTCGCGACGCTGGCAGAGCTCGAGTCGGTCGACCTGCGGTGCGTCTCCCTTTTTCCTTAGACTCTGCGCGTGCAGCAAGCTGACCTGTCCGCTGTCGCCCGCTCGTGCCTCACAGCATGAACCCGTTCACGCTGGCCTTCTACCCTCCGCTCGTCCCGCCGTCGGACTCGCTCCTCCCCTCGCACACGGAGCACCGCATCCTTCACCCGGACGACCTCCCCTCGTCCCTCTCGGCCTCGACCCTCGCGGATCCCGCGACACACAGCTCGGCATGGCAGGTCCTCGACACCAAGTTCCGCCGCGCGCTCCCCGATGCGTGGTACCACCGCCGCGCAGCGTACCGCGCCGTTGTCATGCAGGCGGTGCCGACCCTGGTCCGCCTCGACGGCATCGACTGCACCAAGGAGCGGCCCAGGCTCGCGAAGAGGGTCGAGAAGCTGGCGAAGCGGGCGGCTGCGGCGGCGGTGTGAGCGGAGGAGGAAGGAGATTCTGTCTTTCGTCTTTGACCTGCTATGTGTCTTATCTATTCCCTTTTTAGCTGGCGTCCAGGAATGCGGTACACGTTCCCCGTTCCTCGTCTGCTTGCGAGAGACGCTCGGGAAGGCCTGCGAGGGCGGGGCGTCGGCTGGAGAGGAGTTCCGACACCTGCTTGCTCGCGTTGAGCCAGAAAACCGGCGTAGAGTGCATCCTTCCTTGCGCCACCGCTTGCGAAAACGGTATGACAAAGCACGGAGACAGTCTTGCAGAGGGTAAAGCGAGAGAGAGGAAATCGAGAAGGTCCGAGGTCACTGCGAGGAGAACGCACTCGAGCTTGCCGGACGGTGACCGGCTCAGCGTTTTGCGACAGCGAGGGGGCGGTCCAAACGACGCACCCAGGTCTTCGTACTTGTCGGCGTACATCGTCACCGATTTGCCGCTCTCGGCGACAACCGCCTTGCGCCAGCACGTCCAGCTGCAGTTGCTCCCGATGGTTCTGAGCGTCGTGATCCACGTGAAATTCTCGGGCGCGCTGTCCACCTCGCCGTCGAGCAAGTCGCAGACCACGTCCGGTGGCGGGCGCAAGCCCCAGGAGCGCCCCAGCTCTTCGAGGACGTGTCGGACCTTGACGCCTTTGGCCTGGCGGACACGAGGTTTTCTCGCCGTGTGGACGTCGAGGGCGATGTCAACCCACGCAGGGCTTGTCGCGTACTCGTCGACGGCCGGAATGTCGAACACTCTCGGCGCGTGCACATCCGTGCGGAGTTCGAGCGCGTGCCACGTGAAGGCGTCCCTGCCCGCAAAGATGCAGTATCTCGCTTGCAGCAGGGGGTGGATCTCGATCGCAGTCCCAAGCTTGACAAAGTCGGGCGGTCCATTGCGGAACAGGGCCTCGTCAAAGCGCCGGTCCTGTGAAAGGGAGGACGGACGCTTCAGCTTGCTCGGTTCGCCCGCGTCGCAGGGGAGCGCGCGCGCACGCGAGTGAGGCGTTTGAGCCTTTTGCACAGCTGAGCGGCCTTGTGCAAGCCGTTGTAGTCGAGCTCGTCGAGGACTTAAATCCAGAGTCCGTCCGGGAGCGAGCGACCCGGGGCGACCGAGGGAGACGATGCGCGCTTGTGGGCCCGGGAGGGTGTGGACGGCTCAGAGGGTGCAGACATGACGCTCGATCGAGTCGGCAGTAGCCTCAGGAGAGCGAGGAGTGAGTGAGAGGGAGAAGGGAGGGAGAGCTGGGCGTGGCGAGGCGCGAGCGGGGGAAGAGCAAGCCTCGAGCGAGGCCCGAGCGGCGACGGGGTGTGAGCGCCGCATCCTCGACTCGCCTTTGTGCGGCTCGCAGGACTGCAGTGAGTTTCTCGTGTGGAGCCTGTCGGTGAACAGTGCAGCAACTGCGTTGGGAACGCGAGGCAGGCGACGGAGCTAAGGGTACACTCGCTCAGACCGGCTTGGGCGTAACGCTCGAGGGTGGCGAGCGCCGAGGCAATGTTGTCTGCGCTTGGCCCCGCCTGGACTGACTGAGGCTCTGTCGAAACGAGACACAAACTGAAGGACTCGCACACAGAAGTGCGGCACGGTGCGCAGTCGAAGACGGCGAACGCTTCTCTAGTGTGCTTGGAACATAATTTGTGTTTTGCCGCCGCCTCCACAGCTTGGGGATGTAACTCAGTGGCAGAGTGCCTGCTTCGCATCTTCTCTCATGTGCTTGCATGAAGTCCAGGGTTCAACTCCCTGCTTCTCCAATCTCCTTTTTTGCCGCCCCTCTGGACCCGTCTAGAACATGTCGGCCGGTTAACTTGGGTTATCCGCTCGCCTCTTGGCCGTGTTCTCCTCGTCTGCTCCTCCACCGCGGCTCACGACCCTCCCGCTAGCCTAACGCGACATCGCAAGGCATTTCGCACCTTGCACGACAAGCTTGCACGCTCACAAAGCCGTCGTCGCCGCACCGTACGCACTCCCGTCGAGCCCGCGGCACACGAGCGCAAAGTCCTGCACCGCCTGGCGTACCTGCTTGCCCGTCCGCGCGCTGGGGCGTAGTCCAGCTCGTCAGTCGAGACATCCCGCAGGGGCAGCAAGCACAGAGAGGACGCACCTCAGGACCGCCCGGCCAAACTTGCCCTTGACCTCGTCGGACGCGCGCTCGTTGGGCCACCCAGGCTGGGCGAGCAGCTCCTTGACGGCGGGACGTGCGCCGTCTGACAGGCGGAGGAGGCAGGCGTGGAGGAGCTCGCTGAGTTGGACGAGGTGCGAGCGGGGGGCGCCGCCCGCGATGGCGAGGAGGACGGCGCGGACGAGGGTCGGGACGCGAGGCGCGAGGGTGGTCGAGAAGAAGGAGGCCGAGGAGGACGCCATGCGGGTCTGCTGCACGCTCAAGAGCTGGCCGCGTAACGCGGAGTCAGTAGAGCCTAGGGAGCAGATAGAAGCAGCGCACGCACGAGGAGTTCCATCGTCAACTTGAGCGAGAACTGCTCCTGCATCGCCAGTCCTCGCTCGGCAAAGGCGAGCACCGCGTCGAGGTAATGCGGCGGGAGAGCGCTGAAGATTCGCGGGTACAGTCGGACAATCTGCGAGCCGCTCGGGGTTAGCGTCGTCGAGACACAGGCGGGAGGGGAGCGGGCGCACCTGGCAGCACAGCCCAAGGAAGGCAGCCACGACGTCCGGGTTCTCGCTCATTGCTGCGCAAGGAGTCGTCAGCAGGGCTTTGACGCGATTCTCGCGAGAAGGGAACGCACCCGAGAGGTCGCTGTGCGTGCTGAGCACGACATTCAGCGCGACCTCGACCGGCCTCCCAACCTCGACAAGCTCGTCCTCGCGGATCTCTGCGTCACTCCGACTCCTTGCCAGCCGCCCGAGCAGCTGCCCCTCGATCCCGAGCCACACCGAGTTGGGCGCGATCTGCAGCGCGCTGCTCGCGAGCCCGAGGAGCGCGAGCGAGTCGAGCGCCAGAGGGGAGGGGACGGCGTCGCTCGTCGAGGCGCGGATGTACTCCGACAGCGCGCCGACAACCTCCATGTCGGCGGCCCAGGAACGCGCAGCGCTCTCGACCGCGGCGGCGAGCCGCGCACGCATGTCGCCGACGCGCGGGTCGGACAGGATGCGCGTCGCCGAGTCGCGCACGAGCTGCGAGTCGTCGACACTTGCGTCCAGGTCGACGAGGTCGTCCTCTGGGTCGGAAAGGCCACGAGAGAGTGCCGTGAGGTACGAGAGCTGCTGCAGCGCGAGATCGCGCGCCTCGTCCGGCGACTGCAGGGAAGGGGAGATGAGCACGATGCCGGGCTGTTTGACGAGGCGGAGTGACTGACCTGCGACAGGCCCTGCACGGACGAAGCAAGCTTGGCAATGGTCGGGTTCGCCAGGACCTGCGCGCATGTCGAGTCAATACCTGGGCGTTGCCGCGACATGGACGGGGCGCGCAGGGACGCACCAGCAACGGCTCGACGACCTCGTTCTCCGGCAGAGCCTGCACGACACTCGCCACACTCTCGAGCACCTTGACGAGCTCCGAGTCGTCGATCGTGCCCTCGAGCCCGCCCAGCACCTGGACAAAGCTCGCCACGTGCGGGACGAGGACCTTGCGGTTCGCGTCGCACAGGCCTCGCAGTGCGCGAGCGGCGCCGGGCACGAGTTCGGGCTCCTGCAGGCCTGCGACGACGAACGAGACGGCCTGGAGGCATGCGTCGGCGTGTGCGGAGAACCAGGGGGCGTAGGCGCCGACGAGGCGGAGGGCGGTCGAGCGGAGGGAGGGGAACGAGCCCGGTGCGGAGGGGAGGCGGCCGAGGATCGAAGGGCCGAAGAGCGTCGAGAGGTACGTGCTGAGCGGGGTGGGCGGGGCGGCCGGGTCGAGTTCGGCGAGGGACGGAGAGAGGGGGACGACCTCGCCGAGCGAGTACAGGACAAAGAGTGTCGCCTCGAGGTCCTCGTGGCTGTCTGACCCGGCGTGGGGTGGTTGCGCGATCTGCTCGGCCGCGAGCTGGACGAGGCTGCCGATCATTGACTCGCGCAGGACGAAGAAGGCGTACTGGGCCGAGTCGCTCAGGGTTGTCGACCTGTACACCCGGAACGCGTCCCGCACGTCTGCGTTTGCACGTGTCGCGGTCAGTTCTCTTTCTCCCGATTGACGACGAATCGCAGCGCGCAGCAGACGCACCTTTCGGCCACCCTCGGACCTCTTCGTCCGGCGGGCGCGTCGCCCTCTCCCTCACCTTGCCCGCAAGCGCCTCCCACACGCCCCTGTACACGTTCCACTCGTCCTCCTTGCCGGCCCTCCCTTCCCTGCCGTCCCCGGACCCAGCGACGAACCCCTCGTCGGCGCCGAGCTCCTGGAGGTTGAGCCACGCGCCCTGCGGGAGCTCGTTGACCGCGTAGCTCTCGGCGCTGTGGCCTGGGAAGCCGCTCAGCTCGAGGAGGAGGGAGAAGAGGGCGTGCACGGCTGGATGGCGTAGAGTGAGGAGCGAGGAGGGGTCTGTCGCGGCGGAGGAGGAGGAGGAGGACGAGGCGGGCGGTGGGTCGAACAGGAAGGTCGAGATGAAGTGGTCGGCGAGCGTGGTCGCCAGTTTGAAGACGGCGAGCGTTTCGTCGTCGGGCTCGGACCCGTCCCGCGCGTCAGAGACGGCGGCGGTGAGCACCGACGAGACGTAGGGCCCCGTGGCCCAGCTCGTGATGAGCTCGGTGGTTCGCAGCCGGTTGACGAAGCGCGTGGCGCTACTGCTGCCCGAGATGTTTTGCGACAGGCCCGCAGAGCGCTCGACGAGCTCCTCCACGGCAGAGCATGCGGCGATGACGGTCGACGGATTGGACAGCGGCGGGAGGAGAAGCGGGTACAGGGTCGTGAGCTCTGTATGAGAGAGCTGCCCGGCGTTGAGGTACGAGACGAAGCACGCGAGGGCCGAGTTGACCTCTGATGCGGACGACGACGTGAGGGACGAGGACAGGGTCGAGACGAGGTGCGGGATGGTCGACGATAGCGACGACATGTAGGACATCCTGCGGGCGCGCAGCAGCACTGTCAGCTCTCTCTCCCGCAGCTCTACCCGCGCGGATGCAGGCGCACCTCTTGCTACCGACGAGCTCTGCCCTCGCGACCTGCTCAATCGCCGTCGCGAGCACCTCGAGGCTCGCCTCCCTGCCCGCGCCCGCCGCCGCAACGCGCATGACGACCTCGAGCAGCCAGTCAGGCCACCTGGCCTCTACGCGCAGGCTCAGCGCCGTCGCCGCGGCGGCGAGCTTGCGCACGACGGGCCGCTCGCCCTGGACGGGTGGGGCGCGCGCCGCGGCTCGCGGGGCGGGGTACGCCGCGGCTGCGCTGTGGGCGAGCCACTGGAGGAGCGAGTCCTTGAGGCCGAGGAGGTCCCCTGCGAGGCCGTCCTGTGCGAGGGCGGCGTCGAGGCCGGGGAGCGAGTCCCAGTGGCGCGAGAGCTTGTGTTCGAGGGTCGACGCGGCAAAGAAGCGGACGCTCGCGTCTGGGTGGGACAGAAGGGGTCCGACGATGGTCCATGCGGCGGGCGCGGCTTGGACGTGCTGCAGTTGCTGCTGCAGGGCCGTCTGAACTGAGGGAGGAGTCGACGGAGAGTAGAGCGACTGGACGGCCTGGGCGGTGCGGGGCCTTGGCGGTCAGCCCTGAGTTGCTTTGAAGTAGGCTGTGGCGACTCACCTGAACCACCTGGGCGAGCTCCCCTTCCATCCTACCGAGTGCGAGCGAGTCGAGCGGAGTCCGATGAGAGATGATCGACTCGACTGCGGCTGCCGGCCATGCCAGGTGGGGCAGCCTGCGTCGACCACTCAGCTCTCCCGATGCGTTGTCGTCTCTCATGCGTGGGCCAGTTGCACAGCAGAGAGCTTCCCCTCACAGGACAGCGACGGCAGGCCTGATGTTTGCACAAACGACCGACTCCCCATTTCAACCCGCATCGACCAAACGCCCCTTGACCGCTGCCAGTCGTCGGGGACGCCCGCCTCTTGCGTCTATTCCAATACACACCACCGCGCTCCAGCGAGAGCAACCGTTTACTGCACGGGGCGAGAATGAGACAGGAGGGGGGACGGAGGAGGGGAGTGTACGGGGACAGGGCGTCGGTCAGTGTCGGCACGAGATTGGGACTGGCAGACTCGAATACGCACGTGGTGGTTGCTGTATAGGCGACGAGCAGGTCGAGGAAAGAGCAGACACGGCAAGGCAAGCGTTGGTCAGTGACCCGGCTCACGAGGGCGGAGTCCACCCGACCAGCAGGCCCCTACGGCCTCGCCTTGCGGTCCGGCGACGGGACTCACTTCTTGTGGTGCTTGAGGTGCATGTTGTCTGATAAAGGGCCAGAGTCAGCGTCAGCACTTGCAGCCAGCCAGGGGGGGCGAAGTAGGCTCCAAGCCGAGAGCCGAGAGCCGAGGGAGGAGCAGGAGAACACGCACAGTCGATGGTGTAGCCGACGAGGAAGAGGACGCCGATGGCGTGGAGGAAGGGCGCGCCCGAGGCGTTCTCGCCGTCAAAGTAGCGGGCCTTGTAGCGGCTGAAGGGGGACAGGCCGACGGGCTTCTTGGCCGCGGCACCCTTGGGGAGCTGCGGGGGTGAGCGGGGTGGGCACAGAGGAGGTGCGCGGTAGAGTGCGACACAGTCAGCGCCTCGTCGTGCCCACGGGACACGGTGAAGAGGGAGCGATGGGAGGGCCGGCTCACCGCCGAGTAGAACGAGACGATGTTTGCGTTGCGGGCAGCCGTCGCGGGGGCGCCAATGGCCGAGGCCGAGGCGATCTTGGGCGGGACGAGGGCAGCGAGACGCGCAGACACTGTCCAGGGGGCATGGCGTGGGAAGGGAGAGCGGGCACGATGGGGGGGGACGAGGACGGCGGAGGAGGACGGCGAGGCGGCGAGGGAGGGCGAGCAGGGTCAGCGAGGGTTCGGTGGGTGGTGCAGTGGGTCCAGGAAGTGCAGAGCTGCCTCACTGTCGGGGCTCTAGGACTCACTGGTGAGGATCTGGGGCGGGTAGGAAGCGACGACGAGGTGTGCGCGCGCTCGCCCACCTTCGCCTCTCTCCCACCTTCGCCAAGCTGCTCCTGCCCTGGGCCAGTCCAAAATGCTCGCCTCTCTCTCTCTCAGTCGCTTCTTTCGGAGAATTCCGCTCAGTCTTGCTACGACCGACAGCGCTCAGACTACCCCGAGGTCGAGATGGCCTCCTGCTGCTGCTGCTGCTGCTGCTGCTGCTGCCGCCCCGACGGCGCCCTCCCCGCTCTGCCCCACGCCCACGCACTCGCGCCCTCGAGCCACCCCAGCACCCTGCGCATGACGCCCATGTCGCGCTCGAGCTCCCTCACAGCCACCTCGAGCGTCCCGTCCCCCGGCCTCACCTTGTCCGCCAAGGCGCGGTCAAACTCGACCACGTCGCGCAGCTTGTCGTCGAGGACCGCCTGGGCGTACTGGAGCCGCGAAGTGCCCGTCGAGAGGAGCGACAGAGGCGACGACGAGGCGCTGTAGGCCTCGAGGCGCGCTGTCAGCTTGGACGCCGATGCCGACAGCGTGTCGAGCTGGGCCGTCTTGCGCGCGAGCGGGGCCGCGAGCGAAGCCAGCGCCTGGTCGTACGACCGCTGGATGGCCTGCGCGGCGCGGACGGACGACAAGCGCAAACAGGAGTCAGTGCTGTCCCAGCCGAGCATTCTCGAACGCCGAGCCTTGGGAGGAAGAAGGGGCGGGCGCACCTCCATGGCGGCGATCATGTCCTCGAGCTTCTTCTCCTTCATCCTGAGGCCCCACGCCGTGACGCGCAGGTTGACGTCGACCTCGAGTGTCCGCCTCGACAGCCACACGACAGGCTCTGGCGCGTCCTCGACGAGGTTGACCGAGTGCCGCCTCGAGAGGGGCCGGCGGGCCGTCGCCGCCCCGCGGGCGTAGACGCCCTCGTCGCCAGGCCCCTCCGCAACGTCCCCAGCTCGGCCAGCGTCTTCCTCCGAGCTCGACGCGTCCAGCGCATTCGAAGCCCCATGCGGGCCCTCGTCGTCCGTCGCGCTGCCGCCCTCCTCCGCCCCAAACAGCAAGCTCGCCTCGAGGAGCTCACCCTGCCGGCCGAGTCCCGCCTCGTCGCCACCACCACCACCACCGCCACCACCATCGCGCAGCAGCGAGCCCCTCCGCGGGGGGTGCGACTCGCTGACGGCCCGCCGCATGGGCGGCGCACCCCCGCCGCGCGAAGGATGCCGCTCGCTGCCCGCACCACCGGGGACGACCAGCCTCGGCGCGCCGCCGCCCGCGCTGACGGGCGAGCCGCGCGCGCTCGTCGCCCCCGCCTGCGCGGGGAGGTCCGTCTGCAGCGGCGCGAGCGGCGCCCCTGCGCGGCCCGACTCGGTCGTCGTCGTCGGGGGGCCGGCAAGACCGGAACCGCGAGGGGACTGGGTGCGGCTGTGTGCGGGGGAGGGCGCGGCGGAGGAGGGGAGGGAGAGGGCTGAGGAGAGGCGCGCGGAGAGGGCTGCGGCGCGGGAGGACGAGGAGGAGACGGAGGGGGCGTTGGCGTTGGCGTTGGGGGGCGGGTCGGTCGACTGGGCGGAGAGCGAGAGGGGCGGGGAGAGGGTGCTCGAGTAGGGGGATGGTGCGCGGGAGGACGAGGCGCTGCGGGGTCACGAGCGAGTCGGCACGTGCACGTAGTCAGTGCGTGTCCTCGCTCCAAGGCATGCGAAAGGACAGAGGGGGAGAAGCGACGCACGCGACGACGACCAGAGGCGGCCCCAGTCCCTCCCTCTCCCTCTCATCCGCCTCGTCCCTCTTCGTCCTCGTCTTCCCATCGCTGCTCTCCCCTCCGCCCTCCGCACCCGCTCCAAGCCCGAGCTCGTCGCCCAGTTTGCGCCCCGCGCGCCCGGCAACCTCCTTGACACCGCGGAGGACGCCCCGACCGAACTTGACGGGCCCGGTGCCGGTCGAGGGAGGCGGCGGCGAGGGTGTCGCGGTGGACGAGGCCGCGGGCGGCGCCCCGGAGGACGTCAGCGCCGTCAGTGCCGTGCGGGCCGTGTAGACGCTCTCGCCGTCCGTCGCGGCCGCGGTCCCGGTCCCCTCCGTCGCATCCTCGTCCGCTCGAGCCTCCTCGCGCATCCGCCGCCGCCCCTCCCCCTCCTCGCCTTCCTCCTCTCCTCCACGGCTGGCCCTCTCTCCCTTCCTTTCCCCCGCGCTCACTCCCTCGCCCTCGCCCTCCTCCGCCTCGTCCTCGTCCCCCTCCTCCTCCTCATCAGGGTCCCACAACCCCCTGACACTCGCGCCCGCCCTCCCCACTCCCTTCCTCCTCCCCCTCCCCCGCCTGCTCCTCCTCCCGCTCCTCCTCCCCCCGCCCTTCCCGTCCCTCCCCCCTCGCGCCTCCCCCTCCTCCCCCTCCGCGCTGCCCTCCCCCGCCTGAGAGCCCAGCACCCACGCGCGGACAAACCCCGCAAGGTCGAGCGTCTCGGCCTCCTCGCCGCGGCTGCCGCGCGGGCGGGACCCAAAGGGGAGGAGGTGCAGCGCGGTCAGCGGGAGCGGGAGCGTCCTGCGGCGGCGCGAGTGCGAGCGGGACGTCTCGTGCTCCGAGTGGGACGGCGTGTCCCCCTCAGAGGGGGCCGTGCTGTACCCCTCCCGTCCAGCAGCAGCAGCAGCCGCCGCCGCCGCAGCCGCGCCCGAGACGGACCCGAACGCAGAGGACAGCGCGCCGCGGACGCGCGACGTCGGGAGGTGCAGCGGGAGGTGCGCGTGCGGGTGTGCGTGCGGCGACGTTGGCGGCGGGTAGCGTGAGGTGTACAGCGCGGAGAGGGCAGCGAGGAATGAGGGGGTCAGGACGGGGGGGCAGGGGGACGAGGGCACTGAGGGCGGGAAGGTCGTGGGGTGGGAGCGCTGCGAGGGAGGGGGCGTGCCAGCTGGCGTCAGTCGCAAGCTCGGGGACGTACGACCAAGAGAGAGAGAGAGAGCGAGAAAGGGGCCGCACCTGGAACGCCTCGACGCAGCGCAAGAACCTCTCCCTCTTGCCGAGCGCATCCTTCGGCACCTTCTCCTCCTCCTCTCCCTCGACCCCTCCCCCACCCACCGCACGCCTCGACCCCTTCCCCTTCCCCCTCCCCCTCCTCCCGAGCGTCGCCCCCGCCGCGCGGTGGCCCTGCCCAGCGCGCACGTCCCCCGCCCCCGCCCCGGAGCCAGAGCCGGACCCCGCACCGAGCACGACCATCTTGCCGCGCGTGGCGACGACGAGGCTGAGCAGCGCAGCGAGGAGCGCGGGCGGGAGGAGGGACCCGTCGTCTGCGAGGGCGGCGCCCGCGCCCGCCCTGTGGGCGTGCGAGTGCGACGAGGCGACGAAGCGCTCTGCGTACGCGAGGCGGAAGACAGACAAGGCGGCGACGGTCGTGTCGCACAGGAGGCCGTCGCCCTCGAGGAGGAGGGGTGCCGCGCCTGCGCCCGCACCTGCGACCGTGCCCTGGAGCTCGAGCGGGTCGAGCGCCCCGGGGCCGAAGGCAGAGGCGGAGGCTGGGGCGGTAGGGGGCAGAGGCAGCCCGAGCGCCTCGGCCCAGTCCTCGAGGTCGAGCTCGACCTGCGGCGGCGGCTGCCCCGCTGGATTTTGCCCCTCCGACGCCGCTGCTGCGGCAGGCGACGCCTCGAGCAGCGCCTCGAGCAGCGCGCGGTCCATCTCCTCGCGCGACAGCGCGTGCGCCTCGTCCTCCCGTCCGGCAGAGGAGGAGGAGGAGGAGGAGGCGGCGACGCGCAGCTGCACGACGCGGACGACGCTCCCCGCGAGGTAACTCTTGACGGGCCCGAGCCCAAAGAGCGCCAGGGCGTGCTGCACTGTCCGACCAAGCGCGATCACCGTGCGGGTAAAGTCCCGCGCCGGCGCTGCGGTGGGCGGGCGACCCGCGCGCGGGGTCAAGCTTGGGAGCGAGGTCGGGGTGGTGGTCGAGGGGGAAGGGACGGGGAGCTGGTACGCTTGGAGAAAGTGCAGCTGCTGTGCGGGGGTGGCGCCCGTTGTGTGGGCGGGGGCGTGGCGGGACGACGAGGCGGTGGAGGACGGGCGCGCACCGGCGCCCGTAGCAGGAGGAGGGGGAGGAGGCGGGAGGCGGAACCCGGCGCGGCCGCCGAGGCCAAGGCGCCGCAGGTTGATGTTCTGGATGAGGAGCGGCTCGTGGTAGCGAAAGTCGGCGGCTTCGGTCGGCGGGGCGTCGCTGCTGTCGGTCGAGCTGCTGCGTCCGGGCCCGAGTTGGGAGGGAGAGGGGAGCGGCACGGGCGGGAGTTGGACGAGCGAGAGGGACGGTGGGAGGGAGGGGAGGGCCGTGAGGGGGACGTGACCTTGAGGGGTCTGTGTAGGAGGGTTGGTCAGTTTGTGTGCGGCTGCGCGGGCACGGGCAACTGGAAAGGGAGCGGCGACCCGGAGTGGGGGTGAGCGCACCTGGTTGACCCTGGCGCCGGCCTGCTTGAGGATGGCCTTTGTCTTTGCCCACAGCTCATGTTGCTCCTCTGCCGTCAAAGACCTGGCCCTCTTCAGTTCGAAGCGCTCGACGGTGATCTGCGAGGGGGGGGTGAAGGGTGAGGCGCGAGTGGGAGGATGGGGAGGGGAAGACGCACGCAGTCGGCCTTGTCACCCGTGAGGACGACGATGACGGGCATGAGAGCGTGCCTGTCGGTCATCCTGGTGTGCATGAGTTGGTCGCAGTCAGCCCCAGTTGATTGTTGGTGTCGACGCTCTCGGCCCCCCCACTTTGGGTGCGAGAGAGGGGAGGGGGGACGCGCCTCTGTTCGACGGCAAAGAGCTGGAATCCTCTGAGGTGAGCTTCGCCGTGTTTGTGCCATTCGTGAGCGAGCCAGGGTGCCGAGTGGAAGTGTCGAGGGAGGGCCGGGAGGAGGAGGACGGGGCCCGGGTGGTAGTGATCGTTGGATGTGGGTAGCGGTGCATCGGGTGGGGCAGTGCGAGGCATTGGTGGCCGTGGGGCCAGTGTTGGCGAGTGAGTTGTAAACCAGGTCACGTGCCCCGAGGGAGGGCGGAAGGCGGAGAGAGGCGAGAAGGCCTTGGTGGGTTCGCGAGCCATCTCGACCGTCGTTGGCTCTCTCTCTCTCGCTCTCTCTGCTCTTTGTCAAGACAGCTCTCTGCTCTGCTCTGCTCTGACCAGCTCCCACACGCACGCGTCCTCACCCCTCAAGCAACCCAACCTCTTCAACCTTAGCAACCTCATCAGCACCCGCACCGCCACACTCCTCCGACTCGCACCCCTCTCGCATGCTCAGCCGCACATCCCGCATCGCCACCACCACCACCACGCTCTCCAGGAGTGCACTCCGCCGTGTCCCAACCGCGCCCCTCGCCGCCGTCGCCTCCCTCACCTCTCCGAGTCGCCGCCCACTCTCCACCACCCCACCAGCTCGCCTCCCACCCGGCAGGGGTGGCCCCCCGCCTCCGCCTCCTCCCCAGGGCGGCGGCGGTGGCGGTGGCTTCCCCATCGGCAACATCTTCAGCGGCGGTGCCGCCAAGCGCGAACCGGGCAAGGCCCTCGAGGACAACAGCGTCGACTTGACGGCCCTCGCGAGGGAGGGCAAACTCGACCCCGTCATTGGCAGGGAGGCAGAGACGAGGCGCATGGTCGAGATCTTGTCGAGGCGCACAAAGTGAGTACCCCCGCCCGGGAGGGGCTGTCGACAGGGCAACGAGAGCGAGAACTGACCTCCTCGGACGCCCGCTTGCTACGCTCGCAGGAACAACCCGCTGCTCGTTGGCGCGGCAGGCGTTGGCAAGACGGCCGTCGTCGAAGGGCTCGCGCAGAAGATCGTCGCGGGGGACGTCCCCGAGTCGCTCAAGAACCGTCGGCTGCTCTCGATTGACCTGTCGACCCTCATGTCGGGCGTACGTCTCGCTCTCTCTTCTCCCCTGGTGTTGCGCCTCCCTCACTGACCCTTTGACTCTACTTGCCCAGACTGGCGTCCGCGGCAGCTTCGAGGAAAAGATGTCGAGCCTGATCAAGGACCTCGAGGAGGCCGACGACGTGATCGCCTTCATCGACGAGATCCACCAGATCCTCAACCTCGGCAAGGCCGAAGGGTCGCTCGACGCAGGCAACATGCTCAAGCCCGCCCTCGCGCGCGGACTGCAGATCGCCGGCGCGACGACGCTCGACGAGTTCCGCGGCAGCATCGAGAAGGACAAGGCGCTCCTGCGGCGGTTCCAGATGCTCCTCGTCGACGAACCGTCGGTCGAGGCGGCCGTGACGATGCTCCGGGGGCTCAAGCCCAAACTCGAAGTGCACCACGGCGTCTCGATCTCGGACTCGGCGCTCGTGTCAGCCGCCGTCATGTCGAACCGGTACATCGCCGACCGCCACTTGCCGGACAAGGCCATCGACCTCGTCGACGAGGCCGCCGCAAGCCTCCGCCTCCGCAAGGAGTCGCCGCCAGAGGAACTCGACGCGCTGCGGCGCACCATCACGACGCTCCAGATCGAGCTGTCGTCGCTCGGCAAGGACACGGACGCCCTCGCGCGGGAGCGCCGCGCCGAGATCGAGTCCGAGCTCGGCACGCTGCAGTCGCGCGCGGACGAGATGGAGCGCGCGTGGAGAGGGGAGAGGGACCGCGCGGAGGAGGTGCGCCGCACGCGCGAGGAGCTCGAGAGGAGGCGGTGGGAGTTGGACGAGGCGCAGCGCAGGGGGGACTACCAGCGCGCGAGCGAGCTGAGGTACTCGGTCTTGCCCGCGCTCGAGAAGAAGCTGCCCAAGGAGGGGGAGGAGGACGGCGCGGCCGAGGAGGGCGCGAGGGTCACGAGCGACGACATTGCGCGCGTCGTCTCAAAGGTGCGTCTCTGCCCTTGGTCTCTCCACTCTCTCCTCCTCATGAAAGCCTCCTCACTGACCGTTCCTCGACCCCGTCCGCGCAAACGTGCACAGGCCACCGGCATCCCCACGACGACCCTCCTCCGCGGCGACCTCTCGCGCCTGATCGACCTCGAGTCGGTCCTCCGCGCGCGCGTCAAGGGCCAAGAACCCGCCATCTCGGCCGTCGCGTCGGCGATTCGCCTCTCGCGCGCGGGACTGCACACGGGCAACAGGCCCATCGCGTCGTTCTTGTTCTTGGGCAGCACGGGGACGGGTGAGTCCCGCACTCGGCGGGCCGGGCTGTGTGTTCTGCGTCCAGCTGGCACGCGGTACTTATTCTCTCTCTTTCGCATCGCAGGCAAGACCGAGCTCGCAAAGGCGCTCTCGCAGGAGCTGACGGGGACAGAGCGCAACCTCATCACGTGCGTCGTGCTTGCCGCTTTCCTCTCGCCCGCGCTTCCGTCGTCCTGACGTCCGGCAACACGCCTCACAGGATCAACATGAGCGAGTACCAGGACAAGCACACCGTGTCGCGCTTGATTGGCGCGCCGCCGAGCTACGTTGGGTTCGAGGAGGGTGGCCAGCTCACCGAGGCGTGCGTCGTCCTCTCTCTCCTCGCGTCTTTCTCTCGGGACCCTGTACTGATCGCTCCCCCCTGCCGACGACAGCGTCCGGAGGAAGCCCTACTCGGTCGTGCTCTTTGACGAGGTCGAGAAGGCCCACAAGGGTGCGTCCTCGCCTTCGTCGCTTCGGGGACCCTCAGCAGCAGCCGTCGCTGACCACGCTCAACGCCCCTCGCAGACGTCGCCAACATCCTCTTGCAGCTCCTCGACGAGGGCAAGCTCACCGACTCGCAGGGCCGCGCCGTCGACTTCAAGAACAGTGAGTCCTTGCACACCAGCTCGCCCGCTCCTCCCTCGAAGAGAAGCTGACTCGCTCCGTGCGTGCCTACGTGTGCAGCAACCATTATCCTCACGTCCAACATTGGCTACGACATTTTGTCCGAGCCGGGCGCGACGGAGGTGGACGGCACGGTGACGGACCGCGCAAAGGAGGCCGTCATCGGCAGGGTCCAGTCGATGTACCCGCCCGAGTTGGTGCGTCGCCCTCCCTCTCCTTTCCCTTGTTAGCCTGGTCGGGCGCGTCAGAACGAGGTGTGCTGACAACGAGAGGAAACCCCGCTCCTCAACCCGCAGCTGAACCGCCTCGACGAGATGATCGTCTTCAACTCGCTCTCGCCGTCGACCATCTCGTCCATCGTCGACCTGCGCCTCTCCGAGGTCCAGCACACGCTCAACCACTCTGCCGCCGCGCCGGACCGCCGCATCGGTCTCGTCGTCGACCGCGGCGCGCGCGACTGGCTCGCGACCCAGGGGTACCACCCTGCGTTTGGCGCGCGCGCGCTCAACCGGTGCATCAACCGCGAGGTGCGCAAGCCCCTTGCCGAGGCCATCCTCCGCGGCGAGCTCGCCAACGGGGACACGGCGCGCGTCAGGCTCAATGCCGATGGGTCGGGCCTCGAGGTCGTCCCCGTGCATGCCAACCAGCCGGACGACGTCGCGCTCGCGGAGGAGGTGGCGGGCGGTGGCGAGGGGGACGGTCGTGCTGGTGGCCAGGAGGCCAAGGAGGTGGCGTGAGGCGGATGCGAGGGCCTGCGATAGGTGGTCGAGGTCTGGGGTCGCCAGGTGGGCAAGCTTGAGCGAGGAAGCGTGGGGGAGGCGAAGGAAGGGGGAAGGAAGATCCGCGCGCGCGCGCGGTGCACCGCCCACTCACTCAGTCGAGGGCCCGGGCGCCGGGCAATAGCGGACTGTGCATACGGAGCGCCTGACTGCTCTTCTCTGTGTCTGTGTGTAGCTTCTTGAGTCACTCTGTATGTATCGCTTGCAGCGCAGCGCCATTCGAACCCAAGCCTGGCGGTGTTTCTTTCTATCGCACCGCTTCGTTTCCCCGCCCTCACGTCAAATCCAGAGAAGGCAAGGTCGGCTTCCAAGGGGTGCCGATACCGAAAGTCGAAGCGTGGAGAGAGACGCGTCAAAAGCACGCTTCGGGCCGCCGATGGAAGGCTCCCTGAGGTGTTCGCTGCCAGATTGTCCGGCTTGGCCCTGACTTCACTTTGCAAGTTTGCACGAGCTCTTTGCCCGGCTTCCGGAACGGCCGAGCTGAGTGGCGCACGAGCCCAACACAGCACGACAAGGGGAGAGGGGGCGTCAGGGCATCTGGGGTTCAGTCTGGGGCCCGACTTGAGAAGGCCACAATCGTCCGGCGATTCTGGGAACCGAGCCGCGCGGGCGGGGGCTGGGCCTCGGTCCTTGGATTCGAACACGGCGTCAAGGCCGTGCGTGAGTGTCTGTGCCTGCATGCTCGCACGGCCAAAGGGCATCAATCCGCCGCTCGAGAGGACCGCGCGCGCCGCACATGACTCGTGGACCCCTTGGAGTAGCGGCATGCCAAGGAACGGACGAGCGATCGGAGCTCAGGGACCGCTCTTCCGACGCCCCGGGTTTTTGTGGTCCCCCGGTCCGCTGCAAAGCCTCTGCGGGGAAAAGCATGGGGGGCCTCTGGCGGGGGAGGGCTGGAGCTCCCCCTCGACCGCCTCCTCGCTCACTCCCTCTCTCTCTCTCTCTCTCTCCCTCCTTCCTTCGTACTCTAACACACCCGCACGCTACACTCATCGACACCACCATGAGCTTGACCCCCGACTCCACCTCGGAGAAGCACCGCATCGAGCACAAGGAGCTCGCGTCTCGCGAGGCGACGCAGCTCGACAACGAGACTCGCGATGTCGACCCCCAGTTCGCCCGCCGCGTCGTGTACGTCGCGCCCAACGTCTTCTCTGACGACTCGGAGTGTACCGTCAAACGCCAGGACTGACGGACCTCGCTCCCCCCCACTCGCGCGCGCCGACTACGTTCGATCTCGTCGATCAGTCGCCGCATCGACTGGCGCCTGATTCCCATGCTTTCCGCCGTCTATGCCATCTCTCTCATCGGTGGGTCCCCTCCGCTGCACGCCCGAGGGCACGCTCTGCAGTGCAACCCGACTAACGCGCGCTCGTCCCTGCGCCCAGACCGCACCAACATCTCTATTGCACGAACGGTCGGCATGGGACGTGACCTCCAGCTCACCGTCGGCGAGCGCTACTCGTGAGTGCTCTCTCTACCTTGCCAACAGTCCGCAAAGAGCCGGCATTGACCTTCACCCTCCCCCGCAGCATCATCACCTGCATCTTCTGTGCGTCTCGCCCCTCTCGCTCCCACTCTCCAGCACTGACGCTTTTCCACGCTGTCAGTCGTCCCGTACATCATCTTCGAGCTTCCTGCGAACTTGGTGATCCGCAAGGTCGGCCCGCGGACCCAGCTCTCCGCCATCACCATCGCCTGGGGCGCCGTCATGCTCGGCATGGCCTTCATCACCAACTGGCAGCAGCTTGCCGCGTGCCGCACTCTCCTCGGGTACGTTCGCTACGGCTCACGACCTCCACCGGTCTCGATCTCATGGACACTGACGAGTCGTCCCGCGCCCTCCCTGCCGCCTCTCATCCGCGCAGCTTCTTCGAGGCCGGCTTCTTCCCTGGCTGCACTTTGTGCGTACCGTCCTACACGCTCTTTACGTTGGCGGATGCTGACGGCCGCGAACGCTCTGCAGCCTCATCTCGACCTGGTACACGCGCTTCGAGATGGCCAAGCGCATGGCCTTCTTCTACCTCTCGTCGATGGTCCTCTCCGGCTTCTCCAACATCATCGGATGGGGCATGTCGAAGCTCGACGGCACCCACGGTCTCGAGGGCTGGCGGTGCGTGGTCTCCCTCTCCCTCTCCGGCTGACTTGTCCTGCTCGAGAGCCGAGTCTGACGCCTTCGCCCCCTCTCGCAGCTGGATTTTCCTGCTCTTCGGTGTCATCACTGTCGGCCTCGGCATCATCTCGTACTTCGTCATCGGTTCGTCCGCGCGGTCCTCGTTGTGCTCGGACAGCCCGTTGACTTGCTCGCGTCCCCCCCGCAGTCGACTTCCCCGACCGCGCCAAGTTCCTGACTGAGGAGCAGCGCCTGTACGCCGTCGAGCGCATTCAGCTCGACCGTGGCGACGCTACTCCTGACCAGGTCACGGGCAAGAAGCTCCTCAAGCACGCGTCCGAGTGCGTCGTCCGCCCCTCGAGTCTGCCTCGACTCGCACTGACTTGCCTCTGTCCTCCCCGTGCAGCTTCAAGATCTGGTGCTTCGGTCTCTGCTTCTGCTTCTCCACCATGCCCGCCTACGCCTTCTCCTGTGGGTCCCGTCCGGTGATGCCGTCTGCGCGTCCGGCGCTGACCCTGCGCGCCTTTCAGACTTCCTCCCCGTCATCCTGTCCGGCGGCGGTTACGACACCAAGACCTCGCTTCTCCTGTCGGCTCCTCCTTACGTCGTTGCCGGTGTCTACACCGCCGCCATGGCGTACCTTTCGGACAAGACCCGCAAGCGCGCCCTCTTCATCGCCGTCAGCGCCACCGTCTGCCTCACCGGTCTCTTCATCATGGCCTACGCCGGCCCTCTCGGTGTTCGCTACGTACGTTGCTCTTGCTCGCTGTGGCTCGCCCACGTCGCCGCATTCGGTAACGCCGAGCTCACGCGCGCCCACCCCCTCCGCAGTTCGGTGCCTTCCTCACCATCTCGGGCGCCCAGTCCAACGTGTACGTCTCACTTCTGCATGCACACGACACAGCGCGCGCAAAGTCCCCTCAGACGCCGTCGCTGACCTTCCCGACCCCCTTCCCCTCGCGCAGCCCCGCTGTCCTCGCGTACCAGGCGACCAACGTCCTCTCGCACTCGAAGCGCGCCCTCTCGTCGGCTGTCTGCATCGGCATGGGCGGCATCGGCGGCATCTTTGCGTGCGTCGAACCCTCCCCTCGAGCCTCGGGGCGACCTCCTGCTGACGCACCTTCCTCTCGCTTCCTCCCACGCAGCTCGCTCGTTTACCGCCAGGTCGACTACCCCAAGTACATTCCCGGCCTGATGGCAACCGGTACGTCCCATTCGGGCTCAGGAGAATTCGCAGGAGGCATCGGAGGCCTTTGGAGGCGTCGGGAGCCGTCGCTGACCTCTGGGACCCTCCCCCGTCACAGTTGGCTGCCAGATCGCCATCATCCTCATCGTCGGCGGTCTCTCGTTCTACTTCCGTGCCCAGAACAGGCGTGCCGAGGCCGGCACCAACGTCATCGAGGGCAACCCGAAGTTCCGCTACACTCTGTAAAGCGTCCCCCACGAGTTGTCCCCCCGCTGTCCTCCCCCTTGTCTTCCTTAGTCTTTCTTTCCTCTCTCATGTGTCCTGGGCATGTCGAGCCAAACGTAGTCTGTCTGGGTGTAAGCCTGCATAAGGCGGTAGCTCTTCCACCGCTCCGTTGCAGGCGAGCTTCGGCAGAGGGAAGCTGCACCGGTCTCTTCTCGGCCTGATTTCGCTTTTGCTGTACTGGTCAAGAGCAGTCAGGTCTATGAGCACGAGGAAGACTGCCCGGCTCGCGGTGGGGGCGTCTTTAGCTTTGACGACTGCCCGATGGCCTTCTCAACTTGGCTTGACTGCGCCAGTCTGTGCCCTGGGCCGCCTGGAGACTCGTGCACGCTGAACCCGTCGTCTACAGCGTGGCTGCAGCCGTGCACCTGCTCTGGGGTCCACAGAACCGTCGAAATCGGCGCGACCGCGAATCCCGCTCAGATCCCTCGTTTCCTCACCCTGTCCACGCGTCCCCGTCGTGCCCACAGCGCTGGACCCTGGCGCAAAGCTCCGGGGACAGCGACAAACCCCTGTCTCAAGGACGGCACGCCTCGCTCCCCTGCATGCTCCCGGGAGCCCGCATCGAGCGGCAAGACCAACGTCGCTTCTGGCACAATTTCGCCCCGAGGAACGCGCGAGGCTCCACTCATGCATGCTGCAGGCAAAGCCCTCAGGTTCGCCTGAGTGAGTCGCAGATGGGACGATAAAGGTCGGCCGGCCGCGAGATCGCCGGTTTGCCCACTGCGGCCTGCAGGCCGTCGAGGCGGGAGGCGGGAAGCGGGCGCACGAGTGGGGCCCGCATCTCTCTTTCCTCTCCAGCACTCCCTTCAACTTTTTGCAAGACAAGTGAGTATGCACGCACCAGCGTGCCGTTCCTGCAGCACTGACGCGCGCTGCCCCTGCGCAGGCCGGACCAATGTCCTCGTCCCAGCCCAGCACCTCTCTCGCCCTCGTACTGCTCGTCGGCGGGCGCGCCCTCGCCGGTTCAAGCGCCCTCCTGTCGCCACTCAACATGACACCCCTCTTTGGGCTGTCGATCACGCCGTCGGCGTCGTTCCTCTCTCGCCTCTTTGGCTCGCGCGACCTGCTCCTCGCCCTCGGCTCCTGGTTCGACGTCCAGGGGCTCGCGCGCGGCCAGTTCGTGCGTGCATCGGGCGTCGCCGCACGCACCGTCATCACACTCGGCATGCTCATTGACGCGGTCGACGTCGTGAGCGGCCTCGTCGACTACAACTCGGGAACCCTCTCTCAGCGCGGTGCCGTCATCGGTGCAGGTGGGGCAGCCGCACTCGTCGGACTGGCAGTATCGGTGCTGTCTCAGTGAGCTGGGGTGGACGTAGTCGGGCCAGGGTGTGGTCGGCAGCTCTCCTGCCGGAAGGAGGTCACGGTGCGGCTGCCTGGCGCCGGCGCAGGTCTTTGTTCCGAGTTGTTCACCCCGTATCTCTGCCTTGCCATTCGCTGGTACGCTCTTGCGGCACAGAGGGAGACGCTGCTTGGCCGTACGAGCAAAGCCGCTGGACTCGGCCCTGGCCGACTCCTCGGGCACACAGCGCAGCCTTCAGGCTCTCGCTTTCTCCCACGCAGATTGCTCGTCGGTTATCGCCAGGTCGACTATCCGATGTGTGTTCCCGGCCCCCGCTTGGCGAGCAATGCAGTGAGCCACGTCAGAGGCGTTCTTGCGGCACACTCCTGTGACCTGTCCGTCATCGTTTGCACCCGTTCTCATCCTCGGTTTGGCAGCATCCTGACAGGTGACCTCGCATCCATCCTATTGCTGCGGGGCTGGTGGCCGAGCCCCCCGCATTCTGCTGTCCTTGCTGACGCAACTTCGCGCAGCCCAAGTCGCCCGCCGACGCCAACCTCAACGGGCTCGACGGGTCCGAGGCGCTGCCCCACGGCGGCTACCTCAGGGGTGACCTCTGGGCGCTTCGAATCGAGGCTGTGCGCTGCGCTCTGGAAGGGAAAGGTAGAGGGGATGCGAGAGGGGAGCTTGTCGACGGAGGAGAGGGGTTGGGAGGGGTGCTTGACACGTCGGTTTTTGCAATGGAGTCGAGTCCTGTCTCCCCGAGCTCCCACTCGAGACCGGCGTGGTTGAGTAGAGCAGCAAGCCAGGCAGAAGAGGGCGAGCAACGCGAAAGCTGGGTTGAGAAGGCTCGCGAGGGGCTCGAGCCTCCGTGTGACGACCGCGAGGCTCGGTGAGCAAAGCTTGCGGGCACGTCTAGAGCTGCGTCTGAGTCAGGAGATCCTGCCATGAGGCCGACGTAGACGAGGACTAGAGAAAGAAGAGGCGCGTTTTTCCCCCTCTTGTTGTTAGATGTATAGTTGTACAAGCAAGGAGCACAAGCACAACAAGCGCATTGGTGGTTTAGTGGCAAAATTGGGCATTGCCAGCTTCTGCTGAGTTGCCTAGCCCCGGGTTCGATTCCCGGCCAATGCAGTTCCTTTTGCTCCGCCCCAACGGCCGAGCAGGGGGTGCGAGCCGAGCTTGGTTTTGCTCCACGCCTGGCGTTGCGAATCAGCTGTGCAGAGGAGGCGCCGTCGCAATGCTGTTGTCCCCTCTGCAGACGGCGGGCTGCGTATGCTCGCGCCTCCTCACGATCGGCGCTTTGGGCCCGCTCGCGCCTCTTCCTTCGACTCTTCACTCTCGTCCGCTCCTCTCGCGCCCCTTCTGCTGTACCCGCTTCCCTGGTCGCTGCCTTCGATGACGGCCAACTACACCGGCGGCGGACTCGCCAGCCGCAGGAGGGCAAAGCGTCGCCAGTGCGCCCCCCGTCCTCGTCGTCCTCCTCACCGCACTTGCGCGCGAGTTCTCACGCGTTGGCCCGCACGCAGCCGCCAGGACATTACTGGCACCCCTGCCTTTACAGCGACCGCGAGCCAAGCCTACCGCGCTCGTCCCGGTCCTCTTCTCGCCGGCGGCGTGCACCCGCATCCCTTCGCAGGTCGCCAGAGGGGCCAGCCGGTCGCCGCGCCGACGTTCGACTTTGACTTCTTGCGTGACAAGGCCGAGACTCGTCCGCAGCAGCTCCAGGCCGAGCGGAACAGGAGCCTCGCGGCATCGTCAGGCTACACGGCTTCGAGACCCGCAGCTCGACGCGAGTCGCCCTTTCTTCTCTCGGCGGTGCAAAGCGGGCAGTAAGCTGACAGTACCTCGTCTGCAACAGCGATCTTTGAGACAGGTAGCCTGCGCCGGCAACTCCTCGCTGCCCCCGACTGGTCGGGTCTTCGCCTTCTGCCGCGTCCGCCGCCTTCCTCTCTCTCGCGAAGCCAGCACGAGCCAGAACGCGTCAAGCGTCGCCGCCTTCACTCGCCCTCGCCTGACCTGCGCAGCTGGTCGAACAACGCCGAGAACGTCACGCCCCTCGTCCTGCGGGGGTCGTCGGTTTTGCGAGGCTCGCCCGACGGCACCTCCTCTGCGCCGATTTTGCGCTCGCCGAAGTCAGCGACGCCACACTGCGTGACTCCTCAGGTAGGAGCACTCGAGAGGCTTTCACTCGAGACGCCCGGCTCAGAAGCGACGTGCGGGTACCGAGCGGCGCACTCGCAGGACATCCAGCTGTTTGCCTTCTCCACGTCGCCGCAGGGTGCTTCGTCGTCCGAGCAGCGGTCAGCAGGGTCACACGCGTCGAA
The DNA here is from genome assembly GCA_006352295.1 of Rhodotorula diobovata. Classification (NCBI taxonomy): domain Eukaryota; kingdom Fungi; phylum Basidiomycota; class Microbotryomycetes; order Sporidiobolales; family Sporidiobolaceae; genus Rhodotorula; species Rhodotorula diobovata. The sequence goes on along the minus strand of SOZI01000047.1, from coordinate 84,093 downwards.
ACACGCCGCAGGCGAGAGCCCCGGCCTCCTCGGCAACTCGGCTATCCTGCTCTCGCCCTCCCGCACCCTCAACGACTCGCCCCCGCGATCTTTGTCTCGCGACCCGCTCGCCTACCTCCGCGACTCCTGCGTCGAGCACTTGCCGGACTCGATCGATCTCTCGCTGCCAGACGACGGCGCCCTCATCGTCAGCGAGCGCATGGGCCTCGGCTGTGTACAACTCTCGCGCGAGCAGGCGGTCGAGCTTGTCGAGCGGGAGCTCGCCGTGAGATGTGCTGGCCCGAGCGTGGTCCCAGAGTGGGTGTGGGACGACGAGGGCGAAGGGGACGAGGAGGAGAGCGGCTTGGCGCTCCTTGACGACGCTGCGGGCGTGCGCGAGGAGGCCCAGCAGCACGCGGCCCTCGATTCCGCACCCTCGCGCGATCACGGTGGGAGCAACACCCTCGCCGCCGCCGCCGACAGGCTCCAGTCAGCCCGCTCGGCCGGAGACGTCCGCTCGCCCATGCCATCGGGCTCGAAGGCGTCCACGCCGCCTTTGCCGGGCGGGTGGCACAGGGTGTGGGACGGCTACTCGACGGGGACGCTCTTCGCGCCGGACGACTTGAGCGGCGTGATGGAGCCGTAGCTGCGAGCGGCGCGAACCGGCGCGAACCGGCGCGAGGCTTGAACTGGGTGTGTGCTCGCTTCGTCCGACCCAGCGGCAGGCAGAGAGAGAGAAAGAAAGAGAGACAGAGGGAGACGGACTGCGGTAGGCGTTACAGGCGTGACAGAGTGGGAAAAACACACACAGAGAGGGGACGCGAGAGGACAGGCTGTACAACCCAGAACAGCGGTGAGGGAAGGGGGATCGTCGAGGCGTGAGGGGCCGCTTCTCTAGACGGCGATGCGGCGAACGAGTCGGCGCTGCTGCAGGAACTGGATGACGTCGGTGCGCTCGAGGACAGAGAGGCACCGGTCGAACGCGTGGTTGGTGAAGCTGCGCAGGGGGAGGGGTCACGAAAAGTCAGCGACACGGCGACCGCGACAGCCAGGGGCGACGAAGATGGGCAGGACGGACCCGCGCTGCGTCACAAAGTAGTTGCGCAGGCTCGAATAAGGCAGTGTGCGCCCAACGCCGAGCTTGTTGCGCTGCCGCAGCTCCTTCTCGATCGACTCGACCTCCTCCCTCAGCTCCGAGTGGCTGATGCCCTCGAGGTTGCCCGCCCGGACCGCGTCCATCGTCGAGAACTTGAAGAGCCGGATCGCCTCGTCCACGTGCGAGTCGAGGACCTCGGTCTTGAGCTCCATCTTTGCGAGCGACTCGGAGATGCGCACAATGGCCTCGAGCTGGCGCACCGTGATGGGGATCGACGACCGCTCGTTGTTGTCGCGCTCGACCTGCTGCACCTGCTTGCGCAGCGCGACAAAGTGGCTGCTGAGCTTCTGCGCGGCGTCGGTCGACAGGCGAGGTGCGCGGCGGCTGTCGGTGGGAGAGGGGAGAGCAAGAGGTCAGCGAGGAGTCGCGCTTGACGCGAAAGAGGGGCGAGAGAACGGACGCACGCCTTGCAGTACGACACGTAGCGCTTCATCTTCTCGAGGTCAATCTCGCCCACTGCCGTCGAGTCGGTCGCGCGGTTCATGTGGATGTTCATGACGTGCTTTGCGATGGTCTGGGAGCAGCGAAGCGAAGCGGGGGCGTCAGCGACGAGGCGGACGAGAGGATGAGGGTTGCGCTCGATGAAGGCAAGCAAGACGCACCGCGTCCCGCTGTTCGTTGTGCTCGTCCTTGACGATGAAGATCATGTCGAAGCGCGACAAGATGGTCGTCTGGAAGTCGATGTTTTCGCCGGGGGTCTTCATGTCGTCGTACCGGCCAAAGACTGGGTTGGCTGCCGCGAGGACGCTCGTGCGCGAGTTGAGGATGGTCGTGATGCCCGCCTTGGCGATCGAGATGGTCTGTTGCTCCATGGCCTCGTGGATCGCGACGCGGTCCTCGTCGCGCATCTTGTCAAACTCGTCGATGCAGACGACGCCGCCGTCGGCGAGGACCATGGCGCCGCCCTCGAGGTAGAACTCGCGCGACTGCGGGTCGCGCTGCACCGAGGCCGTGAGACCGGCGGCCGAGGAGCCTTTGCCAGAGGTGTAGACGGCGATGGGCGACACCTTCTCGACGAATTTGAGCAGCTGCGACTTGGCCGTACCGGGATCACCGAGCATGAGGACGTTGATGTCGCCACGGAGCCGCATCCCGTCGGGGAGCACCTTCTTGGACCCGCCAAACAAGAGGCACGCGATCGCCTTCTTGATGTCTGTACGGCGGGCGCGGCGACGGGGTCAGCACGCGCCGGGGCAGAGAGACGAGGCAGAATCGAGAGGCGAGCACGCACCGCCGTTGCCAAAGATACTGGGCGCGATGCTGCGCGAGAACTTCTCGTAAATGTCGCTCTGCTTCCCCATCTTCTCAAACTCTTCCTCCTCCTCGGCCGTGAAGTTGCGGATCCCGCTCCCGCTCGCGCCCTCGCGGTCGACCTCGAGGCCGAGCACGCGAAGGTACGGTGTGCGGAGGGCGACGGGCGCGTCGCGCTGCGAAAGAGGGGGGGTGGAGGGTTAGTCGAGGGTCAAGGAGCGAGCGCTGAGGAGCACGACACGACAGTGACGACGCCGACGTACGCGGCTCTTGCCCTGCTGGAACGTCGAGTACACCCCGGTCGCGATGACGCGTGAGCCCGGGACGACCTGTCCCGTGAGGTAGCGGTCGCAGCTGAGGATGAGGTGTCGGGGTAGCTCGCCGACGGGGACCATGTCGGGCGCCTCCTGCAGCTTGATCGTCTGCTGGTCGACAAAGGTGCACTTGTCGTGCACGATGACGTAGGGGTCGAGTGGGCAGTCTTTGGGCTCGCCGGGAGGGGCGGGGCTGTCGGGCGGCGGCAGCGGGAGGTCAGGACGATGGCTCCACGGGAGGAAGCGAGGGAGGCCAGGTCAAGAGACGCACGCAATGCACTTGCGCGGCAGCTGGAAGCCGGAAAAGCCACCCTGGACCTCTTGCGTCGTGACGTGGCGGCAAGACTTGCACGTGAGGTGAAGGCGGATGGCGCGAGACGAGAGGACAGAGGCGCTGATGACGATGCCGGGTAGGCGAACGAGGCGCGAGATGTTGGTCGCCTGTCGGAGCAGATCGTCAGTATAATCTTTGCGCGAGACGCTGGGAGAAAGAGACTCACGCCCAGCTCCCTGAACTGCATCAACCGGCTGCCCGACCTCAGCTGGAGCTGGATCTCGGGCACCGACTTCTGCTTCTCGATGCGCTCCTCCTCTGTTGCTGCCGTCGGGAAGAGCAGGTTGCGCGCCACGTTGCGCAGGCCAATCTCGAACTGACGATTCGGGAGCGAGGCGAGGGTCAGCCTGCGCGGGCTCGAAGGCGACGACGAGGGAGAGGAGACGCACCAAGGGGAGCACCTCTCCCGGCTCGCTCCTGCACCGGCTCGCGAGGTCCTCCCTCCAGCCGATGAGGTGGCCCATCTCGACCTCGAGCGTCCACTCCTTGCGAAGGCAGTTGGCGCGCAGCCGGTCACGGTAGATGAAGGACTCGTTCTCGCGGAACTCGGTGACAAACTGCTGGAAGTCGGCGATGGTCTGGGTGTTGGCCGACTGTCCGTTGGTGGCATTGCTGCGGGCCGACAGGTCGCTGCCGTACACGGGCACCGAGAAGACGGACTGGCGGGAGGAGGGCGGGGCGAGGCGAGTCGAGTCGAGGGAGGGCGACAGCGGGGTGGGCGGTCAGCGGTGATACACGTTGGGAAGTCACAGAGAAAGAGCTCACGCCTCTGTCGAAGCCGTTCATGCTGCCAGCCGGGTGGATGAGAAGGCGAGATGAGGAGAGCGAGGAGGAGGAGGAGGCGAGACGCGTCGCGGCGGGTTGCGACGCGCACCCCAAAGTGGCCCGCGGACAGGTGGCACGCCCTTGCTCCTCTCCTCCACCTCCTGACCAACTCTGCTTGTTGAGCACCACTCTAAACGGCTGACAGACGCGTCGGCAGCCGCTCGCCAGCCCTGCGAAGCTGCCTACACCCGCTCTTCCTGAGCTGCCCGACATCTAGTGGCCATGCGCGAGGCTCTCGCTGTTCGTTCAGAAGGCGAGCTCCGTGGAGGCCTACCGCGGCGCGCTGATAGCAGCTAGGTGCTCCCTTGGGCCAATCCGAGTCCCACGCCGCCGTCCGCTCACTCCTGCTCCCCTGGCCTGACTGCCTTGGCGGCTGTCGTCCTGGCCGTCCCCCTCCTTGTACTGCTGCAAACTCGTGCTCGAGCACGTCTTCATGGTCTGCGCGGAGTGCAACCTCCCCTGGCCGCGGGTACGCCTGGCTGGACGCTCCTCGAAGCAAGCAATCTCGAGCTCTCCTGTGCCTGCGGGGCCACAGCCATTCTGCCGCTCGTTCGCCGCCCACGCGGCTGTGGACCAGGAGAAACTGCTGAGATCGGCGGCGACCGACGCTTTCGACGTTGGGACCGAGCGCCGTCTACCACTGCGGGGGAATCGACGAGGAGCCTGGGAGGACGGTCTCGACGCCCTCGTTGCGCCCCTGCTCCCCGGACCAGCTGCATCTGTTTGCAGAGGTCGGACAGAACCCTCCAGGATGTGCTTTCAAGTCGGGCTTCGAAGCGCTCAGTCAGGGGGAGAGCCAAAGGAGAGCCTCGCTGACTGCAGGAACACGCCCAACGCGGTCTCGCCACGCCGGTGGTCCGCCAGGCGAACGTCCGGCGTCTACACCTATCCTCGTGTCTCTTGCGCGCTTGCTCGAGACGGTGTGCGCAGTGTCGGGCCTCAGAGAGGGAGGCACCGAGGGAGCAGGGAGACCTTGTCGAGCCAGAGCACCTTTGACCGGGCTCGAGCGCCCTGGGGACGGACGAGGCCCAGGCGGTCCTACTGGCGCACTGTGTATCGTGAGCAGCTTTGCCTCGCAGGGAAAACAGACCACAAACACCGCGGTCTCCGCTTCTCGATCCGGACCCTCTGACCTTCCCAAGTCGCGTCGGGGTTCGAACGTCACCAGGCTCGCCCGGCGCATCGCTCCCCGCCGCGTGCGTCTCTCCTCTCCTCCCCTTCTTTCCTCCCCACTCCGACTCCTCCACCCTCGCACACCCTCAACACCATGCTCGCCCACCTCTCCCGCCCGACCCTCCGCACCGCCGCCCGCGCGCTCCACTCGACCCCCTCGCGCCTCGCGCCAGGCCTCGCCGCCAAGGCAGGCGGGCAGAGCGTCGGCGAGGACGCGGCCGACACGGCGAGGAAGAACACGGCGGTGCCCGTGTTTGTGGCGGCCGGGGCGGGCATCGCTGGGTGCGTTTGTCTGTGTCGGGTCGCTGGAGCGAGCGAGGTTGAGTATTGTCGAGGAGGAGGAGAGTTGGCCGCTGACGGATTGCTACGCTGCGGACGTCCCGTTGGTGCAGGTACATCGTCTACTCGCAGATGGTGCGTCCCTGTCTCCTCCTTGTCGCGCTCATGCGCTCGGTTCTCGAGCTGCGCAAGCGCTCCGTCGCGCAGAGGAATCGTCGCGCAGTCCCAAGACTGCGTCGCTGACACGACCAGCTCCACGTGCTCCACCCAGAGCTCACGCCAGCAGAACCACGAAGAGAAGAAGGACGCCAAGCACGACCAGGCGAAGGAGAATGTCGTGCGTCCCTACCCTCCTCGGCACTGCCCTCTATCGCATCACCGTCGCAGACGATGCGGCGGCGGGAACTCGATGCAGAGTATGTTGAACTGACGCACCCGAACGTCGCACGCAGCCCGCCGGCTCCAAGGAGCGCGTCGGTTCGCGCGGCTGAAACGGCCCACCCTCTTCCCACCACTTTGTACAGCGCCTTCGAACCCACCAAGCAACTCGCAGTTCTTCACATCTGTCTCTCGGCTGCACCTCGTGAGCGCGCCACGCATGGAACAGAGCCCGAGAGCGCTGAAAGAAAAGCCACGCCGGGCCGGATCGAGATCGAGTGGTGCTGATTGCGACCTTTTTCCCCAAGCTCGCTACGTCCCTCGTCTGCCATGCACCGAGTCTGCAGAGGACACGGACGGACAGGTGCTGTCGCTCAGAGTTCGAGCGCCTTGACAGCCATCTGCAGCGCTCCCTCCTTCGTGACGTTGCCTGCGCGCGCGAGCCAAACTCCGTCAGTCAGTCCTTCTGCTGCTCCCGCGGGAGCAAGAGTGAGACCGAGAGCGCACCTCCGATGAAGCCTGCGGCGTGGACGAAGATGCACCCGGGGATGCCCGTCAGGGTCGAGAGGGCGTCGTCGCGGACGCCGCGCCACCTGGCGTCGTGACGGAGGAGTGGGTCAGTCCCGTTGAGGTACGATTCAAGTCAAGCCGCCCACCGCTCAGGAGACGGAGGCGGAGGCGGAGACGACCCCGCAGGGAAACACGAGAGGCGACGACGACAACGGAAGAAGGAGAAAGAAACGCACGCTTCAGGGAGGGCCTTGCGGCTGTCGAACGACTCGGGCGAGACAGCGACGGCCTGGACGCGCCACTTGGAGTCGGGCGCTTCGCTCTCCGGGTAGAGGACGTACAGCGGGAGCTCGTCGGCCGGGATCGAGAGCTCGTCCTCGAGGACGTGGAGGTGCTCCTGCGGGCATGCGCCAACGACGCGGGCGCGAGGTCGGGCGCGGGTTCAGCGGCCGGCCGGGGGATGGGAAGATAGGAAGAGTGATGTTGGCCACAGGGCGCACCTTCCAGGGGCAGAACTCGTCAAAGACGATGACTTTGCCGCTCGGGTGCACGTCCTTCCTCTTCTCGACGGCCCTGACGACGATGTCGCGCGCGGGCAGCCACGCCTTGTGCAGGTAGTCCAACCGGTCGAGGAACTCTTGGCCACACATCTTGCTCGCGCGCTCGAACCGCTCGAGGAGGACCTCGTCGGTCGAGGGCTCGTTCCAGCGCGGGTTGAGCGCCCCGACGCGCGCGGAGATGTCGGTGCGCGAGCGGTACCGCGGGGGTTCGGTCGTGATGTACTGGGCGACGCCGTTGTCGATGCCGTCAAAGGCCTCGACAAAGTCGGCGTACATCTTGAGCCACAGCTGCTGGACGACGGGGGAGTCGATCGGCTCGCCGAGGACGGTCGAGAGGACCTCTTGCCCAAAGTGCCTGCAAAGGGGGGCGGGTGGGGTTCAGCGGAGCGGTCCTGGTGTGGCTCGAGAGAGAGAGAGACAGGGAGCGGGGACGCACTTGTAGATGAGGCCGGCCGAGCTGAGCTTCGTGGTGAAGCCGTGGCCAAACACCTCGCTGAAGCCGCGCTGGTGGTGGTCGAAGCGGTTGCGCGCCGGGTCGTACTCTGCGCCGACGTCGATGACGACGGTCGACTGGTCCCACACGGCCGGGTCGCGCGAGCGGCGCAGCTCTGCGTCGGCGAAGCGCGGGAGCTGGCGCAGGAGGGCGACGCTGAGGGCCTCGTCGGCGTGGAAGCTGCCAGAGTGGACGGTGAGGACCTGCTTCTCGAGGCGCTGCTTCTTGGTCGCTGCGGCAATGTCGGACATGATGGCGCGAGAGTGGGTGAGGGGGAGGCGGAGGGTGGTGGTGGTGGTGAACGGGAACGGGTGAGGGCGGAAGAAGGCGGCCGCGGGTGCGCGGAATAGCAAGGGCGGCTGTGTGTGGAACTCGAGGGGTCAGCGTGGGACTGTCGAGCCGTCTGCATCGCGTGGGCCTCGAGGAGGACGAGAAAGGTGGACGGGGTTGATTGCAGCTGGCAGGGGGGTGCGGACTCAGGGGACTGACACGGGGCGGGATGGTGAAGAGCTGTAGAGAGCTCTCTGACTGTGGACCTAGCCGAGCGTGTAAAGGGGCGAGGAGGAGAGGACGGCGAGGCGGACGTTCATCTCGACCAGGCTCGACTCGGGCCCTCGACAGCCAACACTCGCAAGGGCAGACTCGCCTACGTTCACTAGATCGTCGAGTCGCACTCACCCGCACTCCAGTCGGCCCAACTCGGCCACACGCGACAACGACCACTACCCTCTCCCCCCCACGGCCAAGCCGCTAGATCCGCTTGTCGCCTCCTCACAGCGACGCTCGACCGAGACTGTGCAGCAACGACGCTCAAGAGACTGAGCCAGACCCCCTCAGGCAGCGAGCGGCAACCCCGGAGAGCGGGGCTTGCCTTCGGCCGACACGCGGGCCCCTTCAAGTGCCCCGCCATGGAGGCGCAGCAAGAGTGGCACTTCTCGTCCCCCGACCAGTTCTGGGGTGCGCCCTCTGCTCTCTCTGCATCGAGTCTCTCAGCCACAGCTGACCCGCGCACCCCGTCCGCCCGCAGCCGAGCTCGACGAGTTGATCAGCGTCCCGCCCGACTCGAGCCTCGAGAGCCTCGACTATGCCCTGCGCAACTACATCGCCTTTGCGTCGACCTTCATGGGTACGTCGTCCTCACCTCGTCGTCGTCGACGCTGCGCCCTCAAGCGCTGACCCGTCTGGCCCCCCCCCCTTCCCCCGCCCACCTCGCAGACGAGTTCCTCGCAGCCCCCGGCGCACTCGACAACGCGCTCCTCGCGCTCCTGTCCTCCCCACTCTTCACCTCTCACGTCGACCGCATGACGGGCAACATCATCGGCTCGATCTCGCACCCGGACGCCTCGTCGTCGACGCTCTTCATCTCGCTCATGCTCGTCCTCCACCTCGGCGAGGGCGCCAACCCGCTCACGACCGCCGGGGTGTGGGCCGACCCGCGCAAGGCCGGCGCGGGCGTGACGGTCGGGAGCTCAAAGGTGTTTCGGCTCATGCGCAGGAGGTGGAAAGAGGTCGTGCCCGTGCTGATGAACCGCGTGTGGCACGCTGGCGTCGTGCACGAGGTCCGGGCCGGCAACGACGACGACACCGGTGACGACGTCGGCGTCGACAGGGACGCGGCGGAACGCACAGACGTGCTCGTCGGGATGCCGGCAGACGGGTGGGAGGAGCGAGTCGGCACGGCCGCGACGGCGGTCCTGTACGAGCTGTGCCGAGTGCAGAAGCTCGGCCCCGAAGAACTGGGTGCGCCCTGCTCTCTCTGTATCTTCCTCTCCGTCGTCGACATCACAGTCACTGACACGGCTGCTGCGACGCACCGCAGCCGACTTCTCGTTCGAATTTGTCTCTCGCCTGTTCTCGCTCGTCGAGCGCACCCGAGACGTCGAAGACGAGACATTCAACTACTCTCTCATCAAGCTCATTATCGCGCTCAACGAGCAGTTCATGATCTCGACCGTGCCCGCCGCCGGGCGCGACAAGGGCGCGAGCAAGTTGCCGCCGCCCATCCTGCCCACCGTCGGCGGCAAAGTCAAGCGCGAGAGGGGACCCAACACGGTGCTCGAGGTGCTCAAGGAGAAGGAACACGAGAGCAAGACGTTTGGCGAAAACATCATCTTTATCCTCAACCGCGCTGGTGCGTGCCTTTTTGCGGGGGCGCCGCTCTCCCTCGCTGCTCTGTAAGCACTGACTGACGCACACTGTCGGCACACGCGCAGACGGCACGCCCGACTCGCTCTGCGTGTCGCTCCTCATCCTCAAGATCTTGTACCTCCTCTTCACCACGTCGGGCACGCAAGAGTACTTCTACACCAACGACCTCTGCGTCCTCGTCGACGTCTTCATCCGCGAGCTCTACAACCTCGACGAGGACTCTGAAGGCGTGCGTCCTTCTTCCTTTCCCCGGCCCTCGTTCTCTCTCGCACCGTCGCTGACACCGAGGCGCCACCCCCCGCAGCTCAAGCACACGTACCTGCGCGTGCTCCACCCGCTCCTGACCAACACCCAGCTGCGCCAACACGCCTACAAGCGTCCCGAGCTCCGCCGGTGCCTCGAGTCGCTCGTCGCCCAGTCGCACTACCGCGCCTGCGACCCAACCACGCGCCGCCTCGTCGAGCGCAACCTGCGCGCGAGCTGGTGCCAGACGCTGCGCTCGGCGGATGCCGCCGCGGCGGCGGCGGCGGCGTTGGCGGGGCTGGGCATGGCGGGCGGGTCGAAGAGCGCGACGGGGAGCACGCTCAGCGTTGATGCGGTGGCGGTCACGGGTGATGACGAGGCGGGAGGTGGAGGCGGAGGCGCGAGCGCGGCGGGGCAGAGGCACCGCCGGAAGGGGCCGCGCAGGCACGCGAGCGTCGATGACGAGGGCGTGGCGTACGGCGGCGGCGGCGGCGGCGGCGCGGTGGGGCTGCCGAGCGTTGTCAGGGAGGGGCACGCCGTCGTTGGCCCTGTCGGCGAGCGGAGCGCGAACGGCGACGCGCCGGAGGCGGTGCGTGCGAGTGTCGCTGCTGCGGAGGCTCGGGCGGAGGAGAACGAGCGCGAGAGGAGCTGGACGCGGTCCCCCGAGGACGAGCACGCGCCACACGCGTTCCCGCTGCCAGATCGGGACGTCCCCACCTCGGTGGCGTCCATCTCGGCGGGTCACGAGCTCCTGGCTCCAGTCGCGGCACGGCACCACGGCTCGTCGACACCGACGTACCCGCTACCGACCTCGACGGGTCCGACGCTCGTCACTCCCCGACCGCGATCACACTCTCTGCATGCCTCGCACAAGCAGCACGAGCACCCGGCGCACACGCACTTCCGCCCTGCGCCGCCGCCTCCGCATCCGACGAGCGACTCGCCCGACCCCCCGCACCACCGCCCACCGTCGTCGCACTCGTCGCGCTCTTCGTCGCAGTCCTCGACTGCCGCACACACCCAGCAACACCACGTCCACCACGCCCACCTCCCGAGCTACCACCCGGCGCACCACCACTCGCACGCCCCGGTCGGCGCTCTCTCGTCCGCCTCGGCCTCCGCGACCGCCGCCGCACGACGGCGCCGCCCGCCCCCGCCGCCAGCGCACCACGCCTACGACGGCGGGAGCCGCCCGCGGACACCGTGCGACACGGCGCCCCCCTCGCCTGTCTCTGTCTCGGGGCTGAGCGTAGGCGCAGGCACGTCGACGCGGCGCAGGCCGCCGCCGCCTCCCGGCGCGGGCGCGGGGAGGGGCAGCCCGCGCGGCGCGGCGAGTGCTGTTGGGTCCGAGGGGGAGGACGACGAGGTGAGGAGAGGGGTCGAGGCGCTGGCGGTCCGGTGAGCTGGCGCTGCGCAGGCTGGTCCTTCGTCGAGTCGTCCGGCGCTCTTCGCCCTTCTGGTTCTCTCCTCTGCACAGGCGCTCTCTCTCGTATCTTGGTCGTTCTACCGTTGTCGCCTTGCCCTACATCGCATCCTCCTCTCCTCTGGTCGTCGTCGCTGTCGTCGTCAAGTCGTTCCTTTCGTTCTGTGCTGCCCGGCTTTCGCGGGCCGCCTCGCTGCAACATTCCAAGACTCGCACGTCACTGGGTGTGAGCGTAGTGCAAGCCGCTAGGGGTCATCTCGCGAGGGGTTTCGTTACACCGTGTCTCGGCGCCGGCCCCTGCGCAGCCCCCCGCGGGCGCCGCTCCCTCCCCTATCCTCCCCTCCTCCATCTCCCGACCCAAGCGTGCGCTCGTCCTTGATGGCTCGCTCGAGTGTGTTCGTGCCTGGGACTGCAGCAGCCTGCCTCGTCGGCGCCTCGTCGGCCCACGCGTGGGGCAGCAGTGCGTGATCTCTCCTCTCTGCCCGCCCCTCCCCACCTCGCACCTCCTGAGTTGTCACCTCCACGGCAACGCACCTGACCGGGCCTGCTCCACTCGCAGAGGACCCATCGCCCGTCGATGCCGCCGACCCTTCCCCTGCCGCGCCCCCGAAGCCAGAGGTCGCGCCTCTCTTCCCCGAGGTCGTCCACGCGGGAGCGGCCACGGGCGCCTTCTCCGGCGCAGCAGGAGCAGCCCCAGTCCCGACCCTTCCACCGCGCCTCGGCTCCGAGCACAAGCTCGGTCCGTTCCGCTTCTACCCCGCCGAGCTCCGCCTCGAAGGCGCCATGCTCGCCCTCCTGGCCCTCTACGGCCTCTCGACGTTGGCCCTCCGCCGCGCAAACTCTGCCCGCGCGGGCGCCTGGTTCCGCGCCAACGAGGAGACGCTCCGCGCCGAGTTTGCCGGTGTCGGACTCGCCAGCGACAAGCTCTTTGCGAGCGAGGGAGGCGACGAGTTTGTCGGGTATGCGACGGGCCGCCGGGGGGTCGAGCACGTGTGGGCGAGGGTCAAGACGGGCGGGCAGGACGTGCTCGCGAGGCTGTACGACGTCCTGAGGGGCGTGTACGACTACAGCTACGACTCGGGCAAGGACAGGGTCGTGCGTCTTGGGGTCCTCTTCGCTCGTTCCGCTCGCCCAGGGACCGTCCTTGTGACGGGCTTGGGCGTGCCACGCTGCAAAGAGATCAGACGACGCTGACGAACGCTTGCATGCGCGTACGCAGACCATCGACTTCAAGCTCGCGCTGCCCAAGGGGACGCCCGGCGCCAAGTTCTGCTTCGCCGCCGTGCGCCGCGAGATCCTCCGCCAGACGCGCGACTCGCGCTGGGACCTCGTGCGTTCGCCCTTCAACCCGCCAGGCTCTTCAACCCCCGTGCTGATCCCGCCTTACGCCCCACGCGCAGCGCACCTTCACCAACGTGTCCGAGACGGCCGGCGTCTCGCCCTCCCTCATCGTCATGACCGAGTCGGGCGACGTGACTAACGCGCTTCTCAAGGACACGGACACGGGTCTCCTTGACGCACTTCGCGAGGGCGCGCCTGGGCTCGAGTACCTCGAGAGCATCGTCGTCAGTGACATGCCGGCCGCGACGCCTGACGAGGAGTGAGTCGTCTGTTGCCGCTGGCTTTCAATGTACAGCCCCGGGTGCTGCACAGTCGTGTCGAGTCGACCCGGCCAGCAACTGACGCACCCACCGCTCGCAGGAACCCGTCCCTCCCGGACAACGACTTCCACCTCGTCCTGACGCTGCGCCTCCCGCCTGCGTCGCAGGCGGGCGCGACCAACGAGTGGCTCACGCTCGCGTGCAACCTCACCGACGTCATCTACTCGAAGCAGAAGCTCGTCCCCGACGCGGCGATCGGCAAGCTGGTGCGTTGGCGGCGCGCCTCCGGTCGTGTGGCTCATTCGTACCGCTCTCGACGTGCAGCTGACCCACTCAAACTTGATGCGCACCTGCTCGCAGAAGAAGCGCCGTGCCGACGCGCTGTACACGCTGCAGAAGGCGCAGCGCGAGGAGGCGGCCGCGGCGGCCCTCGAGGCCAAGGAGGACGCGGCGGCGCTCAAGCGCAAGCTCGAGCGCGAGGCGGCCGAGGCCAAGCTCGCCAAGATGACGCCGGCGGACCGCATCAAGTGGCAGAAGAAGGAGGAAGAGAAGGAGCGCAAGAAGCTCATGCAGAAGCAGGTCAAGCGCACGAGGTGAGCGGGTGTCTTTGTTGATCCTGGGGAGGGGCCGGGTACAAAAGCGCTGCCCCTGTGTTGGAGGAGGGACACGCGCGCTTATCTCGTATGCAACTCGCCGTTTCCGTCTCGTGCGTCGCCGGCGGTCAAGGAGGGCGAGGGTCCTGGTCCTCAGCTCTGCGACGCGGCCGGGCTCTGCCGCTCTCTCGGAAGCGTGTCAGTTTAGGCAAGGCGAGCTGCACCTGGCAAAGGGAGAGAGACGCAAGTCGGAAGGCTGCCTCGTCTCGCTCATCGTCTTTCACTCGTGTCCCTCCTCCCCTCTCCTCCTCCACCACCTCGCCGGGTTGACGCTTGCTGCCAAGATGGACGCCGAGCTCTCGCGCATCGCCTCGCTGCCCCAGAAGGACCGCGTGCGTCCCTCTCAGTCCCCTCGCTCCCCCACCTCCTCGCCTCCTTTGGCCCCGCTGACTCTCCTCGTTCGCGCTGCCCAACATGCGCAACAGACGTCGGCGTACCTCTCCCTCCTCTCCAGCACCCTCTCGTCTGCCTCTCCCGCCACCCTCGAGTCGGACCTCGCGCTGTGGCTGGGCACCGTCTCGGCGCCCGACTTCCCCCAGATCGTGGCGCGCCAGGCCCTCGACGGGTTCGTGGCGCAGCTGGCAGAGGTCGAGGACAAGGAAACGAGGAAGAAGGTCCTCAAGGGCGCGCTCGAGCAGCTCCAGCCGAGGGTGACGAGCTTTGAGGAGCAGGTGCGCCGGCGCAAGGCGTCGGTCCTCGAGGAGTGTTGCCACGAGAGTTGCTGACTCAAGGGTCGCCCCAACACCGTCGCAGGTCTGCACGCTGAGGGAACAGTACGCCGACCTCCTCGAGCAGGACGAAGAGTTCCCCGAGGCCGCGCGCGTCCTGATTGGCATCCCGCTCGAGGCGGGCAGCCGGTGCGTCCTCGCTCTCTCCTTGTCGCACCACGCTCCTCCAGTCCACATGCTCATCATCGTCAACGCAGGCCCGACGAGTACAAGCTCAAGGTCTACATCCGCATCGTGCGCCTGTTCCTCGAAGAGGAAGACTCGACGTCGGCCGACACGTACTTTAACCGCGCGTCGCTCTTGTCGGGCGCAGCGACCGACCTCGAGACGCAGCTCCAGTTCAAGCTGTGCCAGGCGCGCATGTTTGACTACAGCCGCCGTTTCGCCGAGGCGAGCAGCAAGTACCACGAGATCAGCTACGTCGGGGCGCTCGCCGACGAAGAGCGCATGCAGGCCCTGTGCGTCGGCGCTTAGTCTCTCGCCTCTTGTACTGTGCCAGCTTTTGACCCACGGTCCAACCCCTGCTCGCAGCGACGCAGCCATCGTTTGCGCCGTGCTCGCGCCCGCCGGTCCGATCCGCTCGCGGCTCCTCGCGTCGCTGTACCGCGACGAGCGCTCGGCCCAGTCGCCGCACTACCCGATCCTGTCCAAGATGTTCCTCGACCAGATGATCCGCCCCAACGAGGTGGCCCAGTTCGCGTCGGCGCTCCAGACGCACCAACTCGCCAAGCTCCCGCCCACCATGGCCGTCGTGACGCCGCCTGACGCGCCCGCCGAGAGCGGCAAGAAGGGCCCCGAGACGGTTCTCGACCGGGCCATGATGGAGCACAACGTCCTCGCCGCGAGCCGCGTCTACACCAACGTGACGTTCGCCGGCCTGGGTCTCCTGCTCGGCCTGCGCCCGAGCGCGGCAGAGGCCATGGCCCGCACCATGGTGCAGCAGCGGCGCCTCCGCGCGTCGATCGACCAGGTCGACGGCCTCATCATCTTTGACGCCGACGCGGACCACGCCGCCTCTGGAGCGGGCGCAGAGGGCGCCGTGTCGAACGTGGCGGCCCAGGCGGCCGCGAGGGAGGACGACCCCTCGGCGGCGGACGGGGCGGGCGAGACGGAAGGCGCGGCGCCGGCGTCGCGCAGGTGGGACGCACAGATCAGGCAGGCGCTGCAGCTTGCTGAGGGGGTCGCGGCGAGGTGCGAGGCGCTGCTCGCGGAGGGCCCCTCGCCGGCGGCGGTCGCCGCGTCTGCTTAGCGTCGCTCTCTCTCTCTCTCTCATCCGTTGTTTGTGCGTCTCTGTCCTGTGTAGCTTGTGCCCTCGCCGCTTCTCGCACGATACCCCCTTCGAACGTTACCTCTTCTCGCTTCTTCTGCTCGCTCTCGCAATGACAGCTTGAACGGCTCTCCCGCATCCGTCGACGCGAACGTTGCTCGAGTTCGCACACCAGAGCTCGACAAAGTCTATGCATGCACGCAAGTGCTCTGGTCGCCGGGGCCGTCATTGAGAGCCCGGTATGGTGAATGCAGCTGCAGGCAGGGCCCGGGACGAAGCGTCGAGACAAAAGACGTCTTGCGGGCTGTGCAGTGGATGGATGCATGCGCATGAGTTGGGCGTGCGTGCGCGCGCCCCCCGCCCCGCGCTGCGAGCATGCGAGCCCCGGCCCCGTCGCAGAGTCGCTCGCTCCCCCTTGTTCCTCGTCCTCGCGCCCTTCACTCGCTCTCGCTCTCCCACTCCTCGCTCCTTGTCCTTCCGGTTGCCGCCCATCCCTCTCCGATCTTGCCTGTCTCGCCCCTGCACCCCGTCGTCACACGCCTGTCGCCGCCTGTCCGCCATGCTCACCACCCCCGCCGCCCAGCACCCGACTGCGCACCCCCCTCGCACCTCCAAGCGTCGCCTCTCCGACGCGGGCCACCCGAGTCACGACCAGCACTACGACCACGACGACGGCCACGATGACCAGGACGGGCTGCCCATGCGCTCAAAGCGCACGCGGCCTCACGCACTTGGAGCGGCAGCCGAGATCGGCGCAGCGGGGGTCGCCTCGACCTCGTCGTCCTCTTCCTCCTCGGCGACCATGGCACAGACGGGCACTGGGGTGCCGCAGAGGGCGCTCAGCGAAAAGGAGAAGGAGCAGCGCCGCGTCGCTCGCATGATCCGCAATCGCAGTGCGTCCAGACCTCCCCCTCTCTCCCTCCCCCACGTATCTCCGCTCACGCCCCCTCCCTCCCTTTTGCACCGCCTCCTTCGGTGATCACCTCCTCGTCCACCGCATCAGACGCCGCTCAAGCCTCGAGGGACCGCAAGAAGGAACACACGGCATTCCTCGAGAACCGAGTCGCCGTCCTCGAGACCCTGTTGCGGACCAACGGCGTCAAGGTCCCGAGCACCTTCGCGGTCGCCGCGCCCTCGCCGATCTTTGCCTCGTCCTTGTCGTCGTCGTCGTCGTCGTCGTCGTCGTCGAGCAAGGCACCGCACAGGTCACAACGCGCACTGAGCGTCCTCTCGGACGACCAGGGCCGCATCGCCGACCTCGAGGACGAGAACGACGGCCTCCGCTCCCAGCTCCACCTCGAGCAGTGCGAGTCGGCCCAGCTGCGCGCCCGCCTCGACGAAGCCGAGGAGCAGCTCGCGCACCTCGCGCACCTCTCGGCCCTCTCGCCCGACGCCCCCTTCTCGCCCTTCTCCGGGACGACGACCCCTCTCCCCGTCGGGTTCGAGCCCACCTTCGCGTTCGACACGCCCAACCTGTGCCCGCTCCCTCAACCTGAGGAGCGGGCCTACGTCGAGGAGCGCGAGCGGCAGCGCCGCCTCGCGTCGGCAGGACCGACCTCGACGGCGACGACGACCCCGAAACCGACGACGAGCGCCGACCTCCACTCGGCGCCACTGCCAACGACGACGACGACGATGACAATGACCGGCGCCCCGGAAGACGCACAGACACAGACGACGGGCAGCTCTCGCCTCGTAGCACGCGAGGTGGACCTTTCCCTGCAGCGGAAGCTGTCCCCGAGTCTGTGTCGTACGCGCACCCTTCCCCCGCCACCTCCATCTCTTCCTCCTCCTCGTCGTCGTCGTCCTCGTCGTACGCCGCCTCCCTCGCCGACATCGCGTCGACCCCGCCAGCGACCGAGTCGTACCTCGAGCTCGACGACCGCGTCACGGTCTCGCCCGTGTGGTCCGACTGGGCCCGGCTCAAGGGCGGCGCGCCGCTCCCGCCTCTGCCGCCGCTCGATGGCCACAAGGCTCATGACGGCGACGCAGTGATGAAGCCGTTGATGAGCCACGACGGCGCAGAAGAGTCGGCGCTCGCGTTCCTCGACTTGAGCTTCCTTCAAGACGGGCCCGTGACGACGCCGTCCTAGAGAGAGCACCTCCGATGACGACCAGGTGCGCCATTGCCTCGATCTCCTTGTACTGCGGAGTCCCAGTCACTGACGCCCGTGCGCATCACAGTCCCCGACACCGACAACCTCTGTCTCACCTCCCTCGCCCCTCATCCCCGTCCTTCCTCTCAATCCGCCTCGCACCCCCCATCACCCGATCGCCCCACCCCCTCGCCCGTCTATCAACCATGCCCCACCACACACACATCGCTTACACGCCCTCGCGCGCCCCGACTCCCCCATCCAGCCTCTCGCTCGATCCCCCGCACCCGCTCTCCCAGGAGGAGACACCGGACCACCCAGAACCAGCTCGAACCACCATTCCCTCGCAGCAGAGTCTCGAGAACGCAGGATTGTGCACCGTCCCCCCTTCAGCGCACGAGCCCCCCTCCTTACCCGCTCTTCCCGCCTCGTCTCACGCGCCCCGGCCAGCAGCGCGTCTGCCCCTCCGCTTTCCTTACCTTGCCCTCTTTCCTCTCCCTCATCCTCCTCTCCCTCTCGCCGCCGCTCCCCCTCTGAGCCTTGTCTCCGCCCTCGGGCGTCCGAGCGGTTCTCTGGGGTTGTCTTTGCGCGCGCGGAGCGGAGAGAAGGAGGGAGTCTGAGGCGGGTAGGGCGGCGAGGGAGGGGACTGCGCAGCGGCGGGCGTGAGGGACGCAGTGCTGGGTTGAACGCGGCGGGGGGTCCCTCGTCGCGCGGCTTCGTCGCGCTCGTCGAAAAGACGGGCAGACGGGGCCGGGGGCGCGCCTTTTCTTCGCTGACTCGCTTCTCTCGCTCGGTGGCTCTCTCTGCCTATCTGGTGGTCCCTTTGTCTCTCTCTCCCGGTCTGATGAGCGTGCAGGGTGTCGAGCAGGAGCGCTCGCCGGAGTCGGCGTGGCCGTGTCCGTGTCCGTGTGTGTGTGTGTCGTGGCAAGACGGGCGTCCTCAAGGGGTTCCGGGCCGGCGTGCGACGAGGCATCGATCGAGGACGAAGGAAGGGGGGAGCGCAGGAGCACGAGATGGAGGGTAAGGTGGATCCCAGGCGGACCTTGGTCGTTTCCCCGGTGGTTTTGTCCCCTCTTTCTCTTGTTGCGCGTGTTCTCGTCGGAGCCGGTTCTCCCCCCTCTTCATTCCACCTCTTTTTGTGTGTCCGTCCCTCGTCCTCGCAGTCGTCGTTCAGCTCGTCCTCGCTCTCCTCGTCGTTCCTGCATTCGCATCTTTACGTCGTCCGGTTCCCCACTGTTTGCCGCGGTCGTAACGTCGAGCAATATCTGAGGTTCTCCCAACAGCCATCATGTCGTGCATCATGTCCTGTCGCCGCCGTCGTCTCACCTTTTCCGTGCCCGATGGCAGAGGAGTTCGGCGAGGCCGAGCGCGGAGCTCTCTCTGTCCGACCGAAGGTCCGACTCCTCGTCGCCCTCTTCCTCTCTCTCGTTCCTCCTGCTCCTCCTCTTCACAGCTCTCACAATCCAGCAAAGCGAGACGATGGGCCTGCTGCACTTGCCTTCGCCGTCGACCGTCGCCGTGGGCGCCGGCGTGTGGGCCTTGTTCGTCGCCGACTCTTCGCGCCTCGCGCCCTCGCTCCTCAAGAAGCTTCTTGCGGTCCTCCTCGTCCTCAACTGGAAGAACCTCCCAGGCGCATGGCACCTTCGTGCGTCTCACATTCGCCCTGTCTCCGCCCTGCTCTCTCGTGGCCCCCCTCCACGGCGCCACCGCTGACACCCTCCCTCGGCGCGTCGGACGGAGCAGAGGTGTGGAAGACCGTGCCCGAGTGGTGGGCGCGCGCATGGCACAGGGGTGGCGAGGAGAAGGCACTCGCTATCGCCCAAGACCCGTTCGCCGTCAAGAGCATCACAAAGGGAAAGGTGACGCTCGGCGACGCCGACTACAACATGCAGTGCGTCCTCCCTCCTCTGCCCTCGCCTCTGAGGCTCGCTGACGGTTCTCCTCGTACGTGCGTGCGTGGACAGCATGAGCAACTCGACGTACGCGCGCGTGTCGGACGCGGCGCGGTTCCGCATGATGCTTGAACTGATTGGCCCTGCCTTCGCCGCCGGCGTGTGGAGCCCGCTCGGCGCGACGTCCTTTTCGTTCTACCGTGAGATTCCCCTCGGCGCGGCGTACGAGATGGAGACGCGCGTGCTGAGCTGGGACGATAAGTGGGCGAGTCTCCCACCTCCTTTTGTGCCTCCTCCCCTCTGCAGGACACAGCACTGACAAGCAACCTTGCGCCCTCTCGCAGATGTACTGCATCACGCGCTTCACGACTGCACCGAAGCGCGGCCAAACCGAGCGCACCCTGTGCTGCGTCGCCCTCTTCCGCCTGTGCTTCAAGCTGCGGGGCTCGCGCCTCACCATCCCGCCCTCGCGCGTCCTCTCCCTCAGCGGCCTCGCTTCGTCCAACGGGGACCGCACAAACTGGGAGCGCACCCTCAGGCTGCGAGCGGCGGGGCCCAAGATCGTCCGCAAGTGGCTCGAGTACGGCGGGGCCGTCGCGGCGAGGCGCCAGGGCAAGTGGCCTGCGGAGAAGGAGCTGCCGGCGGTGCCGGAGGGATGGACGCTCGAGGAGTGGGAGAAGGACGGGCTGGAGGGCGTCGAGGAGAAGCGGGTCGAGAAGCTTGTCGTCGCGAGGCGGTACGGCGACACCGAGGAGTGGAAGGACCTGTGATTTGAGACGTGAAGGTGCGCGCGTCTTCGGCCTTACTCCCCGCTGATGCCTGACACTGACCTCGTCCTCTCTCGCAGACTGCATATAGCATAGACACCCCGTAGACGCGCACCGGTTGCCATACATCTATCGCCACGACTTTGCCCAAGTCCCTCAGCGCCGCTCGTCCAGTCCCCGTGGCTCTTCCTCTCCCGTTTCCCGCGCCCACTCGCCAACCTCCATGCTCCCGTTCTGCTTTGCGCTCCCCTCGAGTCCCGCCCGGATCCGCGGGTCGCCGGGGATGGCCATCTCGAACGTCTCGCGAACGACGGTGTACTGCGCGTGGGGCGTGTGTCGGCGTCCCTCGTGCAGCACGGCGGGAAACGAGGACGGCGTGTGAGGGAGAGGGGGGGGGGGGTTCAGCTACGCGCACCTGCCAGTAGCCGAGTCGCGCGATGGGCTGCGTCTTGCGGACGTCGATGAGCCCGTCGGTGAGTGCCCCGGGGTCGATGTGGACGCCGACGACGCGGCCGATGACGACCTGCTCGCGCGGGCACGCGAAACGGCAGTTAGCGCCGGGCGGCGAACAGGAGAGAGAGAGGAGGAGGCGCACGTCGACGCTGCCCATGGGTCCGTTGCCCGGCAGTCGCAGCGTCGAGTGGTACTTGCACTCAAACTGCGCCGGTGCCTCGTCTCAAGGTCAGTCTGCAGAATCCCGCGTCACGTCAAACCAACGCACCTTGATGGGCGACTCCTTGATCATGGGGGCCCGGACGAGGTTGCCCTGCTCCTTCGTGAGCCCAGCGAGCCGGAACTCGTCCTCACCGTAAGGGACTTGCTCGGCGGTGGTGTTGACCGCCTCGCGCAGGTCGTACGTCGCTGTCGCGCTCTTGCTCGTCAGTAGGACTCGACGGAGTGCGGCGCCGAGGGAGACAAGAGACGCACCGAGGCTCCAGCAAAACTCGCCTTCGCGCTCGGCATTGACGACCGAGTCTTTGCGCCCGCCGTCGCTCGGCTTCTGGTTCGAGCTGAACATGACCATCGGCGGGTCGAACGTGAGGTTGTTGAACTGCGAGCTGTGCGAACGGCCGGCGGGGTGTGAGCGCATGCTTCCCTCCCCTTCGAGCGGGTGACAGCACAGCTCACTACGGCGCGAGGTTGGCGGAGCCGTCCGTGTTGAGGGTCGAGATCCAGCCGATCTGTGATCAGAGGGACTGGTGAGCCGTGTGAGCAGGCCCCGGCGGGCGGGCGAGAGAAGGGAGACGGACTGGGCGCGGGACGACGCAGGCCTTGAACGGGTCGTGCGGCAGACCGTGGTCTGTCTTGCCGGGCTCGTAGAAGACCATCGCGGAAGTTTAGGAAGAGCTGCTAGAGGAAGAAGCGCAGCAGAGAGCGAGACTCGGAGCCGCGGGAGAGCGGGAGGCGGGGGGTCTGAGCGGGAGCGAGCGCAGAGACGGCGCGGTGAAGACAAGCTGGGCTGAGAACAGAGAGCAGCGGTGCGATCAGGACCTTGCGAAGGTCACTGCCGAACGAAGCGGGGACGAGGAGGGGTCGGCAAAGCGTTGTCGCGGACGATAGGCTGGGCCGAGAGCCGGCACAAAGCGAGAGCGGGCAGTACCGCACTCGAGGCGATCAGCTCTGTAGAAGCTCTCTGCGGGCTGACAGGCTCTCTAGAAGGACGGGCACGAAGACGAAGAGGGGGCGAGTCCTGACTTCATCGCATGCACGCACTCCGAGCCCTCTTGCTCGCTCGCTCGTCACTCGGGTCGACCGTACAGCCTACAAGCTGGTCCTTGCCGACCGTATCCCGCCATGGGAGTCGCCACCGGGGCCGACAACCCGTTCCTGTCGCTCAACTCGCTCCCGCTCTTCCCCCCACATCGCTCCCTCTCGACCTCGCTCTACCCGGCTCTCGTCAACTCGCCAGCCTGGGTCACCCGCTACGACGTCCTCCAGACTCTCGGCGACCCGGGTGGCACGGGCGCGTTCGGCGGCAGCTACTCGCACCGCGTCGTAAGGGACGCGCCTGGCCAGACTGGCTGCGTCAACGCAATGGCCTGGGAGGATGCCGGCGTCGATGCGAGGCTTGCGACGGGCGGAGACGACACAAAGTGCGTAGCGTGTGCCGAGAGGGCAAGAGCCTCGTGGCCCTCCCCGCCTTCGCTCACCAGCGGAACCGTTGTCCACCGCGCAGGATCTGCATCTGGTCGCCCGGTCTCGACGCCACGCTCAACACGGACGGTAGCAACGTCATGTCGCCCGTACCCGGGTACGGCCTCGCCGAGACGATCGCGACGGGCCACCGCGGCAACATCTTCTCGCTCAAGTGGGCGCCCGGGCTCAGCACGCGCCTCTTCAGCTGTGCCGCCGACGCCCAGGTCCGCGTCTTTGACCTCTCGCTCGCGAACAATCCCAAGCTCAACCCGGAGACGGTCACGCCGCCGGCTGACTCGCCGCACAGGCCGTGGGTCCACCACGACGAGGGCACGGCCACGACGCACGTCTTGCGCTGCCACACGGACCGCGTCAAGCGCATCGCGACCGAGGCATCTTCCGACGTATTCTTGACCTGCGCTGAAGACGGGACCGTCAGGTGCGTTGAACGAGGCGTCTGCGGCTCCTCGTCAGCACGGCACTCACGGCCTTGTCCGCGCTCAGGCAGCACGACCTCCGAACGCACCACGTGTGCCGCCGCAACCGCTTCGACGAATCCGACGAGTCGTCGTGTCCGCCGCCCCTCGCCTCGTACGGTCCGGGCCTCTCACTCTACTCGCTCACGGTCAGCAAGCTCCGGCCGCACCTCTTTGTCGTCGCGGGCACGTCTCCGTACGCCTACCTCCGTGCGTCTCTCTTCCAACCTTCCACTGCCTCGACCCGGGGCTGCACGTACTGACGCGAGCTTGGCAACGGTCCGGCAGACGACCGCCGCATGCTGCGCGCCCCAATGCAGCGCGACTGGCACCTCCCCGCCTCGGCACTCTCGTCCTCCTCGTCCCTGACGCAGTGCGTCCGCCGCTTCGGCCTCCCCGACGACCCCGACCCGCACGCGCACATCGTCGCGGCCAAGCTCTCCCCGACGCGCCCGCGCGACCTGCTCGTGAGCTACTCGGCCAAGGGGATCTACCTCTTTGACACGGACGGCGAGACGGTCGTGCGGCAGGAAACGGGCGGGGAGAAGAAGCGCAAGGGAGCGCGCGGGCGCGGGCGAGACCCGGAGGAGCTGCTCAGCTTGAGCGACGAGGAGGTGGACGAGGCGCGCGGGGAGGCGGCGCACGAGGGACCGGCGGCCGAGCGCCGCGCCAAGCGCGTACGCGACGAGGCGACGACAGATGCTGCGCCTGAGGCATCGTCACCCGCGACTGTCACGCCAGTCCCGCCCAAGCGCGTGCGCGAGGGGGTCGAGCGCAAGGAGGGAACGTCAGTGGTGGGCGGAGCGGGTGTTGGGACGTCGAGGAGGGGCGGCGCAACGGAGAGGGACGAGGACGCTGAGGCGACAGGCTCGATGAGCGGTGTCGAGAGTGGCGAGGAGGAGGAGGTCGCCGACGCGGAGGAGTCGGACGAGGAGGACGAATGGGACGAGGACGGGTCGGAGGAGGACGAGGACGAGGACGACGACCTGCTCGAGGTTTCTGAGGGGGACCTGGCGGGTAATCCCAGGTATCACGACGACGTGCCACTCGTCGCGCCCCTCAAGCACTACACGGGACACGCCAACACGCAGGTGCGCGCTCTCCTTCGCCCGATGTCTTCTCGAGGCGCTGCTGATGCTGATTCGTTCGACTCACAACTGCAGACGGTCAAGGACGTCAACTGGCTCACGCCCAACCTCGTCATCTCGGGTTCCGACGACGGTAACACCTTCATTTGGGACCGCGAGACTGAGGAGATCCGGGCCATCTACAAGGGCGACGACGACGTGCGCTTCCTTCTCCTCTTCGCTTCCTGCGCAGGTCCTCACTATCCCTTCCCCCTCGCACAGGTCGTCAACGTCATGCAGCCGCACCCGCGCCTCCCGCTCGTCGCCATCTCCGGCATCGACTCGACGCCCAAGCTCTTTGGCCCGACGACCGACGCCGAGGCAGCCGAGAGGGCCAACCTCGTTCGCGACGTCGAGCGCATCCGCCGCAGGAACGCGTCGGGCGAGACGGACAGGCGGTCACGCCTCGGCATGGGCGGCATCACGGTGCGCTTGCGCTACGCTGCGCTGCGCCCGCCTCTCGTTCTCCCTGCACAGGTCAGGTGCTGACCAGTGTCGACGCCTCGTACGCACAGCGCGACGACCTCCTCCAGATGCTCTTCCTGCGCGGGACGGCAGCCCTTGAGGAGGCCGAGGACGAGGAAGAAGGCGAAGGCGAAGGCGAAGGACGCGAGGCGGCCCGTCCCCCCCGCCGTCGCGTGCGGGTCGTGTTGCGCGAGGGCGACGACGAGGGCGAGGGGGCGCCGGTCGAGTGCGTCGTCAGCTGATCGAAGGGCGGGTCCCGCTTCCCCTTGTGTGCATATGCTTGTTGTGTTTGCCCCCGTGTCCGCTTGTTTCTCCTCCCGCAGCTTGCAACCTCGCGCTTGTTCCCGATTCAGGACAGGGTAGTGGCGCTTTCTTTGAGCGAGTGACGGCAGAGGTCCGGAGCGAAGGAGCGGCCACCCTCACCACAAGCTGTCCGGGACTTGGCCCTCTGCTCGACTTCCGCGAGCCCGTGGCGTACCAAACCACTGCAAGCACGAGAGAGAGACGGGAAAAGCTCATGCACAGAACGAAGGGAAAGGAAGGCGAGGTGGAGCTAGGCTACAGAAGAAGAGAAGGGCAAAGGACTGCCGCGACGACGGCACTGCCGCCTCAAGCGAAGGGGTTGAAGGCGTGGACGCGCACGACGGGGGGAGAGATGCTCGTGTCGGCAGAGATGACGACGGGGATGCGCTGGAGCGTCTTGATCGTCTGCGCGGCGTGGCCGTTGTCGGTGTTGAGGCCCTCGAACTTGAGCGGGGCACGCTGCGGGCGGGGAGCGCGTTCAGGAAGTCGGTCAGACAGGCCCTCGCGGCGCAGAAGGCAGAGGGCAGAGGGGAAGGCGAGGCGCACCTCGCGGCTCTTGCGGTGCTGCTCCGTCTCGAGGGCACGATTCTCACGCGCGGCCGAGCCATTGGCGCCGGCGCCCTCGGAGTCGTCCTCGTCCTCGTCGTCGTCAAAGAGGGCCTTCTCGGCGGCCCCCTTGCCGCTGTCGGCCTCCATGAGGGACGAGTGGTGCTTGGCGACCGAGCGCAGGCGCTGCAGGTGCTGGTCCTGGTTGGTCTCGGCGAGCCACGCGAGGACGTCGACGCCCTTCTTCCAGAAGATCTGGAGCGTGTTCTCGCGCTCGTCGTGGACCGTGCTCTGCGGCGAGGCAGACGGCAGGAAGACCGTCAGCGACCGGAGAGAGAGCGGAGAGCAGAGACGAGTCGGGACCTGCTCACCTCGGTCGGCATCTGGTCGACGTGGACGCGCTTCTCGACGCCAAACTCGCTGACGAGGACGTCAAACGCCTGATCGAGGACGCCGATGACGGTGCCGTAGCGCACGACGGGGCCGTACCGCTTGGTGAGGTCGTCGATGAGGACGCACAGGAACAGGTGCTGCGACTGCTCCTGAGCCTGGCGCGCCGCGTCCTTCTTGATGTTGCACGTCGCGGCCACCTTGGACACGCTCTCGACGTCAAGCGGGAAGCGCGCGTCGAGGGGCGTCCCGGCGGCCTGCGCAGCGAGGACGGCCTCGAGCTGGCGGTGCACCATGACGTCGGCGTAGCGGCGGATCGGCGACGTAAAGTGCGTGTACAGGGGCACGTTGAGCGCGTAGTGGCCGTACTTGGAGATGTCGAGCGTGCCCGTGCAGAAGTACTTGGCGCGGAGCATGGACCGCGTGCTGAGGTGCTGCAGCGTGAGGCGCTCCTCCGGGTCCGTCACCTGGCCGATCGACGCCATGAGCGAGCCCGACGACGACGAGTCGAGGTTGATGCCGAGGCTCTGCATGCGCTTGACGAACGCCTCGAGGCGGCGGTCGATGGGCGACTCGTGCCGGCGCAGGAGGGCCTGGTCCGGCAGGCCCGACGCAATCTTGCCCGCGACGGCGATGTTGGCCATGAGCATGAACTCCTCGATGAGCTCGTTGGCCTCCTTGCGCACGAACTCGCGCGCGTCGACGGGCAGGCCAAACTCGTCGAGCGCGAACGACACCTTGACGTTGTCGATGCGGAGCGCGCCGTTGTCAAAGCGGCGGTGGCGCAGGTGCTTGGCGATGCCGGCGAGCATCTTGACGTCGTCCTCGACACCGTCGCGCAGTGCGGCGTCGGCGATCTTGCCCTCGGGGAGCGCGCCCGTGTCGATCACGCTCTGCGCGTCCGAGTACGCGAGCTTGACCTTGGAGCTGCACCGCGCGCGGACACCCTACGCGTCAGCGGATGCGCAGACCGAGCAGCACAGGAGTGTGAACGAGCGCGAGCACGCACTTGATGACCGTCTTGCCGAACCAGGTCGACACGACTTGACCTTCGGGCGTCATGGTGAAGATGACCGAGAAGGTGAGCTTGTCTGAGCCAGCGTTGAGCGAGCACAGCTCCTCCGAGAGCGTCGGCGGGAGCATGGGCACGGCGCGCTGCACGAGGTAGACGGTCGTCGCGCGCTTGCGCGCCTCGCGGTCGAGCGGCGTGTTGGGCTGAGTGACGAGCATGGGGTCGTCAGTACGAGGGGCGGGAGCATGGCGACGACAACAGAGGAAGAAGGGAGGGGAGCGCACCTTGACAAAGTGCGACACGTCGGCGATGTGGACGCCGACCTCGAACGTGCCGTCGTCGTTCTTGACGACGTGGAGCGCGTCGTCGAGGTCCTTTGCCGTCTCGGGGTCAATGGTGAAGACGCGGTGCTCGCGCAAGTCGCGGCGCACGTCGGGCTGCGTCTCGCGCTCGGGGATCGACCACGGCGTCGGCGGGAGGCACTTGGTGACGCTGTCGGCAAAGTCGTCGGCCGAGAAGTTGCAGTCCTTGAGGAGCGCGAGCGTCTCGGTCTCGATGTCGCCAATGGGCCCGAGCTCCTCGACGAGCTGGCCGAACGGGTGCAGCGACGTGATGGGCCAACGCTTGATGCACGCGACAAAGAGGCGGTCCTGGTACTTGTCCGGGTTGTCGACAAAGTCGCCCGGCGCCTGGTCGGTCGGGATGGCGATGAGGGGCACGCGCTTGTCGGTCGGGCGGAACCAGATGATCTTGGGCGGCTGCTGGCGGTACGGCGTGTGTCCGCCGCGCAGGTCGACGCCCTCGCGCTCGCGGCGCTCGGCGTCCTGCTTCTGCTGCGTCGCGGCCGAGCTCGGGCGCAAGACGCCGAGCGTGCCGCTGAAGAGCTGGCCCGGCGCGCGCTCGAGGACGGCGACGACGTGGCCGGCGTACTGCGGCTTCTGCTCGTCCGTCACCTCCTCCTCTTCGAAGAGGAGCAGGCCCTGGCCCTCGACCTCGACGTCGTCCTTCTTCTTGTCCTGCTTGCGCAGGTCGCGCGCCGTGCGCGGGTCAAACGACCCCTGCTCCTCCTTCTTGCGCTTCTTCTCCTCCTTGTCCTTCTTGGTCCCCCAGACGTCGTCCGGGTCGAGCAACTCGACCGCGACAATGTCGCCCTCGAGCGCGCGGTTGCGGTCCTTGGACCCGCAGATGTAGATGTCGCTGTCGAGCACGTCGGTCGCGACGTAGGCGTCGCTGCGGTTGCGCTTGTTGACGCGCAGCGTGCCAATGACGAGCTTGCCCGCGGCGAGCAGCGGCGGGATGCTCGCCTGCGGGAGGTACGGCGCGAAGAGCGTCTTGCGCATCTGGGCGTTGTGGCCCCCCGCGCCGCCGCCGCCGCCACCGTGCGGACCCATGCCCGGCTGCGGAATCCCGCCGCCGTAGCCCGCCATGGCGAGCTGGCCCGGTCCACCCTGCCCGCCAGGACCGATGGCGCTCATGCCGAACGAGGGGACGCGGCCGTGTCCCGCCGACGCGCGGTACGCGCCGAGAGCCTGCAGGTGAGCCTGCGCCTCGGCGAGAGGGGCCGTGCCGTGCTGGTCTGTGCGGAGCGAGCGCAGCGGCCTCATTAGTACGTGCGCACAGACAACGGAAGGAAAAGGGTCAAGAGGGCGACGCACTGATGGTCGTGCTCCAGCCGCCGAGGCTCGCCATGCTGCCGCTCTGCCTCCTCTGGTGGCCCATCTGCCTGCCCTGGCTCGGGCTGTCGTTGCCGCTCCCGTACTCGTCCTCGAGGCCTCCGCCGTAGCCGTACCCGCCACCACCGTAGCGCTGCGGCGTGCCCTGCTGCTGCGGCTGCTGCTGCCCCGGGGGCGGACCTCCTCCCCCGCCGCCGCCGCCCGCGCGCGGCGGGAACTGGAACCCGCCGCCCAGCTGCTGCTGCTGCTGTTGCTGAGGAGGAGGGATGCCCTGCCCGCTGGCCTGGAGCGACGTGCGGCGCGCGTGGCCCCTCGCGGGCTGCGACGGCGACTCGCCCGCGCCGCCGGGCGGGTTGGCCGGGAAGGTGAACTGGCCCATGGCGCCCGACGGCTGGCGCTGGTGTTGGCCCATGCCGGGGCCCGCCTGCCCCGCCTGGCTCGACACGCGGCGGTGCTGCCCCGACGGGCCCGACGGCGGCGGCACCTGCGCCTGCGCCTGCGCCGTCGCGAGCGCGGGGACAGGAGGCGGCTGCGAGAGGAGGGTGGCCTGCATGTCGCCAAAGCGGGCCATGAGGCTCTCCTGCTGGAGTTTGAGGCTGGCGAGCTGCTGCTGGATCGCGAGCTGCTCCGCGATGAGCTCGCTCGCCTCGGTGCCGCCGGCGCCGCCGAGCGCGAGGCCGCCCGGGTTCATGCCCGCCGCGAGCTGCGCGAGCTGGAACTGCTGCTGCTGGAGCGCGAGGGCCTGCGCATGCGCCTGGTGCTGCTGCTGCTGCTGGGCGCCAGAGTAGGCGGCGAACGAGCCGAACGAGCCAGGCATGTCCTGCGGTGCGACGCCGCCCGAGCCAGGGGGCGAGTACGGCTGGTTCGTCATGAGGTCAAAGCGCGACGCCGTAGGCGTCACGAGCCCCTCGTTGATGTCGCTGATGACGCTGAGCGAGCCCGGGTGGAACCCGCCCGCGTTTGGGTTGAGCGCCGAGGGCGCAAGCTGCGGCACCGAGGTGGCGGCCGCAGGAGGGGGCGCGTTGATCGCCGGCGGGACCTGGCCGGACGAGGGGTTCTTGCGGTGCGAGTGAGTGCTGCGCGAGCGCGCGGGCGATGACGAGGGCGAGCCCCCCTGGTGGGGACCTGCGGCGCCCGAGGGGGACCCGCCATCCTGGCGCATGTCCGAGATGAGGCTCTTGAGGTTTGATAGACTCTCGTTGGTCGCGGGGTTGCGGTGTTGCTGCTGTTGCTGCTGTTGCTGGCCAGACTGCGCGCCGCCGCTGCCGCGACGGTTGCCGCCGGCCTGGCCTCCGCCGCGACTCGGGCGGCGGTTGTGCTGCTGCTGACGCTGGCCGCCCTGCTGGGGCTTGCGCTCGTCGGTCGGGGACGCGTCGCCGCTGTTGTCGCCGCCGCGCGAGTTGGAGCGGTGGTTGCTGCCCTGCTGGCGAGGGCGGCCGGATCCAGACGACGAGGCACCCTTCTTGGGTGCGCCCGCGGGCGAGTCGTCCTTCTTGTTGGCATTGCTGGTGCTCGTGGGCCCAGGGGCGGGCTTGGGAGAGTCTGTCGGGGACGACATGGCGATCCGAAGCTGCTAAGCGGGGGTGGCTGCTGCGAGAGGGTGGCGCAGAGATCGCAAGGTCAGCTGACGATCCTCCGGGGTGTGTGCGAGCACTGTCGACGCTGTGTCACGGGCTGTGCTGTGCGTGTGCGTCTCGAGAGAATCGCCACGTGCCCGTGGCAAGGGCGACGAGGCGACGCTCGGAGGGGTGCGAGAGATCGAGTTGGCTCACCTTGCGAGCTAGGGGGACAGGGAAGGGTATCGACTAGGCGAGGTGTATCTTGCTGCGAGTGACTTGGGGTGCCAGCTAGGCAGTGACTGGAGGTGGAGAGAGCGACGAGGGGAAGTGTGCGGCCGAACCGTGTCGTGGTGGAGCAGGCGGGCGTCACAGTGAGCGGGAACGAGGGCACGGGGGGGGGATGACAAGGGATCGCGAGGCCCACAGTCAGCTCTGCGCCTTGCACTGACGGCACTCTGTATAGGTGGTGTGAGAGGGACGACTCACGAGCGAGGCAGAGATGACGGCACCAAGGGGGGGTTGCTGCGAGAGCTGGTGGGTGAGGGGGATCGAGGCGTGTGGGGGGTCGATGTGTGCTTCGACGTGTGGTCGGGAGAACAAGCTGCTCAGGCGGGCACCTTGAGCGCGAGAGGGACTTGGGGGGATGCTCGAGGACAACGTCGGCGGTGGGGGAGAGGCGACGAGACAATCGCGACGCCGCCTCCTCACAAGGTACTGCGACGCTCTACAGATCAGCAGAGTGCATGCCCAGAGCCGCACGCACGCGCAACACGCTCCAAGGAAGTGCTGACCCGGTCCTCCCTCGTCCGCCGGGTCGCTCGCTCCAGAGTCCGCCGCTCTCAGCTCGTCCTCCCTCGACCCACCTTGCACGCGCCTTTGCGTACGAGGGTGAGCTTCTCCGAGGAGCCTGTGCTGCTCCCAGCTACCTCTCGGCTGGTCTCCTCGCTCGGGGCCTTCACTCCCGGGGGTGACCTCGAGTCCCCGCTCCTCGCTGTTGCTCCGACTCTGCTCTACCCCTCACCAGTGCTCTCAGGCCAGAGAACAGCCACCGGCTTGTCATCTAGCCCAGCGAGGCCTCGGCAGCCGCACAGTGTGACCCGCGGGCGCACCCGCGCGACGCCAGGCGACGGCTTGCCAGCGAGTCTGGGGACTCCGCGTCCAACCCCGCTCTCAGACCTCGAGACGGCAGGCCGTCGAGGCGCCAGCAAACTCGTCGCCGCACGCCCTCGCTCCGCTTGTGCTCCTCCCAGTCACAAGCACAGCACAGCAAGCACCTCCAGGGAACGCACCAGCCCCGGGACGTCGTCCAGCCTCTCCCCCCCTCTCTCTCTCGATCTCGCGCCCCTCCTCGCCTCCCTCCCCTCCGCATCCGGCACTCTTCTCGGACAATGGCCGACCCGGCTTCCTTTGCCCCCTAC
This sequence comes from Rhodotorula diobovata, assembly GCA_006352295.1. Classification (NCBI taxonomy): domain Eukaryota; kingdom Fungi; phylum Basidiomycota; class Microbotryomycetes; order Sporidiobolales; family Sporidiobolaceae; genus Rhodotorula; species Rhodotorula diobovata. Next base: position 52,918 of record SOZI01000047.1, on the reverse strand, counting down.
CTCGCCTCGACCTCGACCTCGACCTCGCCCTCGAGCAGCCGCTCGACGTCTCCAGCGTCGTCGGCACGGTCGTCGCGCCTCACCCTCAGCGGCGACACGCCCTGCCCGACCCGGCCGCCGTCTATCCTCGAGAAGGACGACGACGAGGCGTGGGACGCGCCGACGCGGGTCGGCTCGCCCGCGCCTTCTCTCTGCGGTGACGAGAAGAAGGTGAAGGGAGACGCAGAGAAGGGCGCGGAGGACGAGGCGGTCGAGGTCGTCGACGAGTTCCCCGAGGGCGGCCTGCGCGCATGGCTCTGCGTCCTCGGCAGCACTCTTGTCCTCCTCGTGACCTTTGGGTTCTCCAACTCGTTCGGAGCGTTCATGAGCCACTACTCGACCGTGCGTCTCTCCCACGGCTCACCTCGTCGAGTCCACGTCCTCCCGGCAAGTCGCTCACGCTCTCCCGCCGGCGTCGCAGCACCAACTCGCGGCGTACACGACCTCGCAGATCAGCTGGATCGGCAGCGCGCACCTCTTCATCACCTTCTCGTGCGCGTTCGGCGCCGGCATCCTCTTCGACCGCGGCTGGTTCCGGTACCAGCTCTCGCTCGGCTCGGTCGGGTGGCTCGCCGGCATCTTTGGCCTGTCGTTTGCCGAGTCGTTCGCGACCATCTTTGTCTGCCAGGCCGTCGTCATGGGCCTCTCGCTCGGCCTCTTCTTCTCGCCGTGCCTGTCCATCCTCGGCACCTACTTCCGCCGCCGAAGGGCGTTCGTTGTCGGCGTCGCGGCGAGCGGGACGGCCATCGGGGCCGTCATCTTCCCTGTGCTGCTCGGCCAGTTGTTCGAGAAGAAGGGATTCGCGTGGGCCGTCCGGGCAGGTGCGTCCCTTCCTCCTCCTCCTCCACCTGCGCTGCGCTCGCGAACTCCGCCTGACACTGCCCTCGCCCCGTCACACAGCCGGCTTCATGATGCTCGGCCTCCTCCTCATCGCCAACCTCATCATCCGGCCTCGCAAGCTCAAGTCGCACGCCCCCTCCCTGACGGCGACCGCCCCCGTCCAGCAGCAGCAGCCTTCGCTCGGGGCCGCCCTGCGCAAGATCGTGCGCCAGCCCTCGGCGTGGCTCGTCTGCTGCGGTGTCTTTGGCGTCTACGTGTCGTGCTTCATCCCGCTCTTCTACGTCGGCCTCTTTGCGCGCGAGTACTCTGGCCCGGGCCCGATCGCCACCTACGCTGTGCGTCCCCTGTGGTCCCCACCTCCTCGATGGCTCGTCACTGACACCCGCGTCGTCGAACGCCCGCATCCACAGCTCTCCATCATCAACGCCGTGGCCTTCTTCTCGCGCATCGGCTCCGGCATCGTCGCCGACCGCCTCGGCGTCTTCAACACGGCCCTCCCGCTCGGCGCCCTCGTCGCAGTCCTCACCTTCGCCATGATGGCCGCCCACTCGACCGCGGCGCTCGCCGTGTGGCTCGTCCTGTTTGGGTTCGCCCAGGGGGGCTGGATCTCGGTCAGCGCCGCGTGCTTCATGAGCCTTGCCGACGACGCGAGCGAGATTGGGTGCGCCTCTCCTCGAGACCCTCTCCCTCCCTCCCTCAGGGGCCTCACGCTGACGCTCCTCCTCCCCCGCTCACGACAGCCTCCGCTCCGGCATCGGCTTCTTCTTCGTCGCGCTCGCGACCCTCATCGGGTCCCCGATCGCGGGCGCGCTCCTCGCCGCGACGGGCGGGAGCTACGTCGCGGCGCTGTGCTTTGGCGGTGGGATGGCTGTCGCGGGGTGTGCGTTGCTCGTCCTCGGACGGGCGACGCAGGTCCGCAGGCGGTCGAGCCAGTGGGTGTGAGGCGCGCGGTTAGACCTAGACTAGAGCCCCTCTTCTTCTTCTCTACTACTACAGGGCATCCGTCTAGACGTGCCGCTTAGAGTTGTGTCCGCACTCGCATCAGTTCCGTTCCGTTGTACCCCGCACCCTCGCAACTGCTGTGCCCCCTCGTTGTTCGTAGACCCTCGCAACCCCCCTCTCCTTGCATCGGCAGTATCCCCTCCGCATCTCCCTTGCTCATCGCCTCGCACTCTTCCGTGAGAGCCCGGTGTGGGCGCCTGTGCCCTGGCAGCAAAGCGGGTGGGCCGCTGGGAGGAGACGGTGGCGTTCGGAAGCGAGGCAGGCCCTGTCGCCGCGACTTGGCGACTCGCGCCCATCTACGTCGCGACGGGCGTCGGCATAGCCAGCTCTGCTGCATGCGAGTACAGCCGCTCGAGGGCCACACCACGTGCGGCGACGCTGAACGAGCGCTGACCCAGCTTTGAGAAGGTCCCGCGGCGCACGCCTGCGCATGCTTGTCGCACTGTGCGCCACGGCTGCGCCTCGCTCGCATCTCTCGTATAGGGCCTCGACAGCTCGACGCTTTGCACCTCCCACCTTCAACGTCGACTCCCCCCTCGTCGTCCGCGCCACTTGTGTCGCCCCTCTCCTACCTAGGCCTCTCCTCGTCTCGCTCTCTCGCGCTCGCCGGTTCCCGGTCGTTGCTGAGCACTTCCTTCGCGTTGCGTTGTAACTTAGCCTGTACACTTCTCCCTCCCTCCCTCCCTCCGGAGCCTGTATCCGCCGCAGCGCCTCCCACCTGCACTGCAGGCACGTCCGACCAACCGCGAGCGAGCGAGCCCATCCGAGCGACCGTCTAGAGGACCGAGGTCGACGGCCACGTGTACGGCGCCTCGGAGCGCTGGTAGCCCACCTTGGTCTTGAGGAACTCGTCGAAGCCCTCGGCATTTCGCGAGCCGTAGGGGTACGGGGCGGGCTTGGGCTTCTCGTCTGTCGGGCGTGGCGAGGGAGACGAGGCGCTAGGGTCAGTCGAGGCGTCTCGAGGATGTCAACGCGCGAAGGACAGGACGCACTGTCGATCCAGTGAAGCAGAGGGGTGAAAATCTTCCACGCAATGTCGAGCTCGTCGTCGCGGACAAAGTTGGAGTGGTCGCCCTTGAAGGCGTCGAGGATGAGGGCCCTGCGCACGAGGTGGCGAGTCAGCCACGGCGCCTCCGAGTACCCAAGCGAGAGCCGACGCACTCGTACGCCTCGGGGATTTTGAGGTCGGAGAAGCGCCTCTTGTAGGTGAGGTCCATCTCGGTCGGGACGGTGCGCATGGCGAGGCCCGGCGCCTTCGAGTTCATCTTGAGGTAGACGGCCTCGTTGGGCTGCACGCGGATGACGAGCTCGTTGCGGGTGATCTCCTTGAAGATGCCCTGCGTCACGTCCTTGTACTGGATGCGGACCTCGGCCTTCTGCTCGTTGAGGGCCTTGCCCGCCTTGAGGATGAAGGGCACGCCCTCCCACCGCGGCGAGTTGATGTGGACGACGCAGGCGGCGAACGTCGGACAGATCGAGCCCTTGGGGACCGTCTCGTCGTCGAGGTAGCCCGGCTTGTCGTCCTTGGCCACGTACTGCCCGAGGAGGACGTCCTCGGGCTTGATCTCGGGGATGTAACGCAGGACCTTGACCTGTGTAGGTGCGGTGGACTCGCTCGTCAGCTGCGCGCCAGGCGGAGAGGCCTAGTGAAGCAAGCCGCACCTTCTCGTCGCGGATGTCCTCGGCCGAGAACGACACGGGGCGCTCCATGGTGAGGATCGACAGCACCTGGAGCAAGTCTGTTCTCACGCTCGCGAGACAGTCAGTCAGGCGCTCTCGCGGCAGGGCAGAACGAGAAGAGGAGCGGACGCACGGTTCTGCATGACGTCGCGGATGATGCCAAACTCGTCAAAGTAGCCGCCGCGGCCCTCGGTGCCAAACGGCTCCTTGAACGTGATCTGGACGTTCGAGATGAGGTTCTTGTTGAACGACGCGTCGAGCATGACGTTGGCGAAGCGGAGGACGAGCAGGTTCTTGACCATCTCCTTGCCGAGGTAGTGGTCGATGCGGAAGATCTGTTTCGCGGACGAGCGACGCGTCAGCACGTGTGCGGTATTCACGGAAGTGGGGGAGGCGAGGAGAGGCCGGCAGAGGGGGAAAAGCGACGGACCTCCTCCTCCTTCCACTCCTTCTTGAGCCCGACCTGCATCTCGCGCGACGACTCGAGGTCCTTGCCGAAGGGCTTCTCCACGATGATGCGGTTAATGCCGCCCTCGCTGTAGTTGTGCTTCTTGAAGTTGGCCGCGACGACGGTAAAGACGGACGGCGGAAGCGCCATGTAGAAGACGCGGTTCTTGGGCGCCTCCTTGTCCTTGTACGACTCTTCGCACTTCTTGAGCTCCTTCTCGAGCGCCTCAAAGCCGTCGTCCTGGTCATACTGCCCCGAGACGTACGTGCAGATCTTGAGGAACTCTTCGAGCTTCTGCTTCATGGCGGGGATCGGGGTCTTGATGTACTGCGACACGCGCTTGTGGTAGTCCTGCTCGGGGGGTGCGTACATGGAGGGTCAGCATTCGTCGCGTGCACCTCGGGACGCAGGATCACCCCCATCGTCGCCGCCATCAGCTGCCTTTCCTCCCCTCCCCTCCTTCTGCGAACTCGGCCCCCGCACTCGACCCTGACCGCCGTCGCCGGGCCCGTCAACGAGCCTCATCTGCGCTCGCTTGGCCCGCAGGACCCGCACAGCACACTCGCAGCGGGATCCTGCGAGCTGGCAGCGTAGATCGGACCCTCGCCCCAGTCCCCACACGCTCCAACGTGATCTCGTCGCGCCTCGTCTCGCCGCAATCCTGGTCGCCCCTCCGCAAGCCCCTCTCTCTAGAGAGTGAGAGAGAGTCTCACCTCCTCGTCCATCTTGGTGCGCGCATAGCCGACGATGCGGATCCCCTCGGGGAGGAAGCCGTTGTTGTAGAGGCCGAACAGGGCCGGGAAGGTCTTTTGCGGGCGGGCGGGGGGAGAGATCCGTCAGCACGGTGTGGTCCAGGAGTGTGGTGCGAGTGGCGGGAGCGAGGCGCAGGCGGCATCAGGACGAGCATCGCGAGCGGAGTACCTCGGTTGCTGGGGGATGAGGTGACCCCTCCTCTCGATGCGTCATGCTCGCCCGCCTGGCTGTCGAGGTGCGCTGCTCCTGCGGCTGCCACTCCCGATCCTTGAAGGAGGGAAGAGATCCGAGAGACGCACCTTCTTCTTGGCCAAGTCGCCTGAAGCGCCGGCGACCGTGATGACGGTGTTGTCCTTGAGGACGTGCTGGCCTTCGCTCGAGCCGGGGCCCGTCGCAATCGCGCCCGTCTTCTTCTCGTTGGGAACAGAGGCCATGCTGAGGGGTGCGGCGTGCGTGAGTGTCTGGAAAGGAGAGTTTCCGAGACGAGGTGAGGGAGAGAGGGGGGGAGACGAGAGGGCAGGGAGGGGGGCGAGGCTGCGACGCCGAGTCTCGAGTCTCCGAGCCCCGCGCCGCGCACCACGCACGCCCGGCGCCGCTCTCCAGAGATCAGGACGATTGCTCTTTGCAACCCCTCGGTCACCCTCAGGACCACTCGGACCCTCGTCGATAGCTCTCGAGACCCGTGCGACCCCCCAGGGCATGAACCCGTCCCTCCAAGCGAGGGTCGGCGCCGACGGCCCGCGCGCCGAGCATGCGAGCGAGCCCGCTCGCTCGAGCGAGCCGACGAGCGCGTGCGAGACATGCACCTCGCGTGCACAAAGGGCGAATCTCAGTTTCTCTCGCACAAGAACACATCCACTGCGTTCTCGAGAGAGAGAGCTCCGAGCTGCGCCGCAAACGCGCACCGCAGATCACTTTGTTGCTGCTCCGCTCCCCAGCTGCTGCGCCTGCGCGATCCGCCTCGCCTCCTTGCGGACCTCCCCGTCGGGCGACATCCACCTCCAGATCGGGAACACGACCTGCGCGCGCGCTCACAAAGTCAGTCTTCGCGCGCCCTCAGGAGAGAGAGAGAGCGCCGAGCGCACCGTCCCCGCGAGGCCCCAGAGCGTGTCGAGCACGACGTTGTTGTTGCGCGGGGTGATGGCGCGAGAGTTGCGAAGCATGTGCCCGACGGGCTCGTACGTGATGTAGAAGTCGCCGCGCTCGAGGCCTGTTGGGCGTAGCGCGAGTGGACCGGTGCAGGCGGTTGGTGCGGGCGAGTGCGACGGGAGGGAGTCAGTGCGTGCTCTCCGGGATTCGAGCGTTGACGACGAAAGCGTGAAAGGAGAGACGGGGCAGCACGCACCCTTGATGAGTTCCCGCGCGACCGCGTCCGGCTGCAAACCCTCGTCCGGGCCCTCGATCTTCTTCGTGATCTCGGGCTTGAGGCGCTGTTCGTTCTCGAACCCAGGCGAGAAGATAGTCGCAGGGAGGAAGAGGTGCACCGAGATGCCGTACAGGAGGAGCTCGTTTCGGAGGGCTTCGGCGAGGCCTGTATGGAGGCGTGCACGAAGATGAGTCCACGGCGGCGGAGAGAGAGGGACGGCGTGCGCACCTCGGATGGCGTACTTGCTCGGCGAGTAGCTCGAGTAACCCGTAAAGCTCATGAGCGCCAGCACCGAGCTCGTCAGGACGACATTGCCGCCGCCCTTCCTTCGCCCCGCGCCCACCTCCTCCTTCATGGCCCTGACCCCCTCATGCACCGTGTTGAGGCACGACCTAAAGTTCCACTCCATGCACTTCCAATGCTCTGCGGCACTCATCTCGGCAAACAGGCCCGGGACGCACCCGCCCGCGCACGCGAAGAGCGAGTCCGGCGCGGCGCCCGCGTGGGCTCGGCACGCGGTGCGGAGGGTCGACGCGGCTGCTGAGGGGTCGGTCAGGTCGCAGGCGTAGTGCTGGAAGATTTGCGAGGGCGACTGGCGGTGCGTCTGAGCGGGGGAAGGAGCGGTGCGAGCGGGTCAGCGGGCACGAGGGGAAGAGGAGGGCGGCGAGCGGGGGGCGCACCTCGACCTGGGCACGGGCCTTGTCGAGCTTTGCCTGGCTCCTCGAGACGATGGTGACGTGTGCACCACGCTGTGCGAGCTGGCAGGCGAGCGAGAGGCCCAGTCCTTCGGACCCTCCTCCGATGTAGCAGTGCTGCACTCGCTCGTCTCGACAAAGGGTCAGCTCCCGGGTGACCTTTGCCTGACTACTGTAGGTGGGATCAGCCCAGTGCGCACCTTGTCGCGCACGTCAAAGCGGCGGTTGCCCCACCCGAAGAGCGTCATCAGGAGGGACCCAGACGCGAGGACGACGAGGGCAGTGACGGCGAGGGCGAGGGTTGGATGGCTCGTGCCGAATTGAAGAGTCCCTGCGAGGGCAAGGGAGGAGCCCATGCGCTCGTCCAGGAGGTGAGTTGAGCAGGGAGGTTTGCGCGTCAAGTTGAACGAGGCGATGCTCCCCCTCGCTCGGTCCCGTCTCTCTTCGGTCTCTCTCTCTCTCCTTCCCTCCACTCACGTTCGCCAGTTTGTCTCCGTCGAGCTTCTCCAGGACCTCTTCCAAGAGCTCCCGCCCACCCAATGCCCAGCGACAGCCCCACCAGCTCGTCGCACACCATGCACGACCCACCTGCCTCCTCCCGACCGACCGACGTCGAAAAGGCCCAGGGCAACCGCAAACCCCTCCAGGTCGACACCGAAGCAGCCAACAACGTCCCGCAAAAGGGCCCGCGCGACATCGCGACCCCGACAGAGCCCCGCCCTGCGACAGAGGAACCGCCTCTCGAGACTGGGTCGGCCTCGCTCGCGCAAAAGCCCCGCCAGGCCCCGGCGACAGAGTTCCCCTCCATGTTCAAGCCCAGCCACACCCAGCTGAGCGTCTACTCGTTCCTCATCTTTGGCACCATCTGGGCCGTCCTCGCGCGGTTGGGCCTCCAGTGGATCGGAGGGTTCGCCTCGACGGCCGTCTTCTCGCTCGTGTGGGCCCAGATGACGGGCTGCTTCATCATGGGCTTCTGCGTCGCAAAGAAGAACGCCATCGAGCGAGTGTGCGTCGGGTCGTCTCTCTTTCGTTTGCGCGACGTCGGACAGCACGGGCTGACCCCCCGGTCTCCTGGGCGCAGCTTCCCGCCCCTGTTCGTCCTGTGCGGCACGGCGTTCTGCGGCTCGCTCACGACGTGGTCTAGCATGATGGGCGACGTCTTTACTGCGTTCGCCAACCTCAACAAGCCACCGGGCACCAGCCGCTTCACTGGCGTGAGTCCGCCCACTCGTCGCCTCCTCGCTTTCGCATCCCTGACTGACCTCGTCTCGAATCCCCCCCTCCGGCCGGCGACAGTTCCTCACGGGCGTAGGCATCACGCTCATCACGCTCGCGGCCGCCCAGACGGCCTTCCAAGGCGGCCTCCACCTCGCAAAGGTCGTCCTTTCGCCCTCGCGTCAGCCTCGCGAGCGCGCCGGCCAAGGCGCCTTCAACCTCGTGACAGTCCTCATCGGGCCCCTCTTCTGGCTCGGAGCCCTCTTCCTCCTCATCTTTGGCCCGGCCGCCTGGCGCTCGCGCGCCACGTTCGCCATCGTCGTCGCTCCCCCGGGGACCATCCTGCGGTACCTCACGTCCAAGAACCTCAACACGCGCAGCGGCACGTTCCCCTTTGGGACCTTCACCGTCAACTCGACCTCGGTCCTCGTCTTTGCCGTCATGAGCCTCCTCGCGCGGCACCCGCGCAGCTCGCTCGGGTGCGCGGCGCTCCAGGGCGTGCGCGACGGGTTCTGCGGCAGCCTGAGCACCATCTCGACCATGATTGTCGAGCTGCGCGGGCTCAAGACGGGGCCCGGGTACCGCTACTTCCTCGCGAGCTGGTGCGTCGCCCAGGCGCTGCTCGTCGTCGTCGAGGGGAGCTGGGTGTGGAGTGGGGACCGCGGCGAGATGTGCTGGCAGCGGTAGAGAGTCGGAGCGTGCGTGGGGCGGGCTCTACTCGCCCGTTGTCCATACGCCCCCTGCTAGACGTCCATAGTGTTGTACCATCCCCCCTCCATCTCGTTGCATCTCTCGCAGCTGCCCTGCTTGCTCACTGTCGAGAGCGAGTGTTCGCCTGGCTGTGGCCCGTGCGAGCGTGCCGCGGGGCCGAGACTGAGCTTGGTGCGGCGCGAGGGGCGTTGGCCTGTGCCTTGGCGCGTCCCGCTCGCTTCCTCTCTTTCCCTCCTTCCCCTCACTCCCCCCTTTCCCCTCCTCGCCCTTTGACAAGCCCAGGTGCGCACACCGTGACCCCTGCAGCCCGTCGAGCACTCACTGAGTCCCTCTCGCTCCCCGTCCAGGCGGCTCTCCCATCCCCTTCTCGCCCTCAGTCAACGGCCGGACCGCACGGGCCTTCTCTCGCTCGACTTTTCTTCCTCCTCTCTCACCTCGCTCTCTTGCTCTCGCTCGGCCATGCCTTCGCTCTCCTGCAAGTCTCTCACCCTCGTGGGCCTCGCTGCGCTGGTCGCCGCGTCGCCCGAGCCCGGCTTCGTCAAGCACCGTCGCGGCCACCACGTCCCCGCCTCGTCCGCCCTGAGCACCAGCGCCTACCCGCACGGGACGAGCTGGGCCACCTCGAGTGCCGTACCCTACTTGGCGAGCAGCGGCGCAGGCGAGACGACGAGCACCTACAGCGGCACGCTGACTGCGTCCGTCTCGCTCGCGACCGCCGCCGCCGAGACGGCCACCTCGCTCGCCTACGCCCCCTATGCCTCCTCGGTCGCCACCGCCGCACCCGCCACCGCCGCACCCGCCACCGCCGCACCCGCCAACGCCTCTGCCCCCGCCAACGCGACGGGAGCCGCGGCCCCCTCCTCGATCGACGTGACGGTCCTGCAGCTCGCCTTCGCGCTCGAGGTGGGCCCTCGCTCTTCCTCTCTCGCGCGCCCTCCCCCTTCGCGCACGCGGCTGATCAGTTGAACCGGCTCCGACGCGCAGAACCTCGAGGCGACGTTCTACCAGCAGGCGCTCGAGCGCTTCAGCCTCGACGTCATGGTCGCTGCCGGCCTGAGCCAGTTCCAGGCTGCCATCGTGTGCGTCGAGTCCCCGGTCGTCATGAGCCCGCGCATCGTCTCCGTTTCGTGAGGGAGCGTGTCGACGCGTGCGACAGATCGGCACTGACGACTCACCGTTGCGCACCCGCAGGATCGAGCAAGTGACCCAGATCCTGGTCGACGAGCGGAGCCATGGCAAGTGTCCCCTACCTCCCTCCAGTCCGCTTACGCCCGCTACACGGGGACTGAGGGTGCGCGCTGGTGGTGCACACAGTGGCCGTCCTGGCCGACACGATCGTCGCGCTCGGCGCCCAACCGCCGTTCGCGAGCTGTGGGTTCAACTTTGACGCGGCCCTCTCGGACGTTAGTCGCTGGCTCTCGATGCTCGGCCCTCCTGCTGCGGCTCTTGACTGCGCAGGACTGTCGTGAACCGGTTTCCGTGCCGCTCACTCGCTGCTTCCTCGTCCGCAGCCGGTCACGTTCCTTCGGACGGCGCGTGTGCTCGAGGCCGTCGGCGTCAGCGCGTACCTCGGCGCGGTGCGTAGAGCTTGTTCCCCGTCCCTCTTCTCTTCTGATCGCTCCCGGCCGTCGACTGACCCACACACCCGCGGTCGCACCCTCCGCGCACGGCCCTTCCCCCATTCAAAGGCCCACCTCCTGACCGACCCGTCGCTCCTCCTCGCCGCCTCGTCCATCGTGACGCTCGAAGCGAGGCACCAGTCGCTGCTCAACGTGCTCAACGGCGGGAGCTTCAACCCGCAGGCGTTCGACATTGCGCTCACGCCCCAGGCGGTGCTCTCGCTCGCCGGGCCCTTCCTCACGGGCTGCGACGCCACAGAGCTGTGCGTGCCTCCGTCCACCCTTGCCTCTCTCTTCTTGACAGCACCCTGACACGCCCCGCTCGCCCTTGGCAGCGGCCTGACGGCCAACGCGGCGCTCACGGTCGTCGACTCGGTCACGGCCGTCGCCCAGTTCGTCCCCGGCTCCAAGCTCGCCTTCACGCTCGACGTCGAGGTCGACGTGTCGGCCCTGACGTGCCAGCTCATCATCGGCGGCGAGCCCGTCGCGCTCACGTTCCCTGCGGCCGAGTGCGTTGTTCCGGCGGGGGTCAACGGCCGTGAGTCTCTCCTCCTCGCGCGCCGGGTGTGCCCTTGAGGGAACGGCCGCTGACGAGGTTTCGACCGGGCAGCCGTCGCTGTGTACCTCACCAACAGTTCGACGCCGCTCGCGACCAACGTCGTGATCCAGGCGCAGCAGACCATCGTCGCCGGCCCAGGGTCAGTCCCGCCACGCTCTCTTCGCGCCGCGTGGCCCCTGCGGTGCCGCGCGTGCCATGTGATAGTGCGGCACACTCATGCTTTTGTGTACGTCGCCCCGCAGCTTGATCTTTGTCGACGCCGAAGTGACCGTCCTCGCTTCTGTCCTCTCGCCGCTGGTCGGCGGCGGCGCCAAGCACGGCTCGTCCGCGTCGGTCGATGTTGAGGTCGTCGTCGGTGTTGACTCGCCGTCGTCGCCGAGCAACGCGACGCACGGCCCGCAAGAGGTGTCGACGACGTCGGAGTCGTCGTCGTCGACCGCGGCGGTCCACTCGACCTCGTCGCCGTCCGAGTCGTCCAGCTCGATGACGACGCCGCACAGCGCCTCCCCGACCCGCCTCCGTCGCGAGCGCCGCCACGCGCTGCCGACGATCCAGGAGGCGCTCGGCAAGAGGCGGCTCCAGTCGTGAGCGGCGGCGGTGAGGCGGTGCAGCCCGTTTCGTGTCGGGGAGGGTCGACCCGACTTCGACGTTTTGCAGCTTGTCTTTCTGTGTCATCTCGCTTGCAGTGAAATGCTTTCGCGATCATTAGTTACCGGGCAAGAGTTTCGAAAGTCGCGCCGCGAGCGATTCGGATTGATTGCCCGCGCGCGCGAGAGATGACGACGTCGGACGCTCGAGTCGCAGAGTCGCTCCCCCTGGCCACTCAAGCTTCAAGGCCTACTCTTGCTTGCAAGCACAGCAACACCTCGCCCCGACCCAGTCAACTCGCCGTCGACTCACTCTTCTCTCCTTCTCTCGTCGTCATCTCCCCCCGCTGCCTGCCGCCCCACCAAACCCCTCGCTTCCTCGCTCTCGCCCACCTCCAACCGCAGCACACCAAGTCATGAGCCAAGTTCAATCTGGTCACCTCGAAGGCGACGCCCGAGTGACTGAAGAGTCGTCTGCCCGCGGCGCAGAGACGTACGGCGTCAGTCCCGCCCTCACTGCGTCACTCTCTCCGTCTCCCCCGGGAGACAAGCGAGTCTGGGACTGACATCCGCCTCGGATGACTGCACCGAACGACGACAGACCCTGAACCAGCACCCGGCCATGGACGAGACGGGCGGTGGACTCCGCGTCGGCGTCAGCATCGATCGCAACCGCCGCTGCCGCAGGTCCATGGAAGAGTGCGTAGCCCGACTTCTTTCGCCGCCGACCAAGACGGGGATAGGCGCTGACACGTTGCGACGACGATGCAGTGCGCACAGCTTTGTGTACGACTTTGCCGGGCTCAAGGGCCAGGGCTACTTTGCCGTCTTTGACGGACACGCGGGCAAGAAGGCGGCAGAGTTCTGCGGTCTCCACTTCCACGAGGTGCGCCTTTTCCTTCCCTTCGAGTGACTGGCTCGCAGTGTCTCTCTCGAGGCGAGCAACCGGCGAGCGACTGACCCCGGCCTCGGCCCTCGGCCGCAGTACCTCCTCGAGAACCTGCGCAAGTCGACGACGACCCCGATCCCGCACCTCCTCAACGCAACCTTCCACGCAGTCGACACGGCGCTCTCGTCCCTCTCGGCGTCCGAAGGGTCCCACAGCGGCTGCACGGCCGTGACGTGCCTCGTCCGGCTCGAGGACGAAGACGGCAACCCTGTCGGCGAGGCCTCGGGTGTCGCTCCCCATGTCGGCGCGGCGCAGGGTTCGCTCGTGGGCAAGGCGGGAGAGGCGGCCAAGGAGGCACAGGCGAGCGGGATTGACCCGACGGAGGGCAAGCCTGGGTCGGGAGAAGGACAGCACCCCGTCGGTGCGTCTGCTTTTCGCTCGACTCGCTCTCGACGTGGACAACTGTCTCCTACCGAGCGGTTGACCATGCCGTCTGAACGCGCTTGTCCGGAGACGCTCACGGCTTGACTTCGGCAGACCCCAACGCCACGGCCGCAACGGCGCAGCAAGACGAGCCGTCGAGCCTCCGGAGTAAGATTAAGAGCGTCTTCTCCTCGTCTTCGGGTAGCAAGCTCAACTCGCTCTCAGGCGGCGGCTCGGGTGCGACCCCGGATGGCGACGCGCAGAACTACCACGGCCACAGCCCGGCAGAGGTCATCAAGGCCGCCAAGCGCACCCTCTACACAGCCAACGCCGGCGACGCTCGTGCGGTCCTCTCGTGCGTCTTGCTCAGTCGCTTTCCCACGCACTCTGCCACTTTGCTTGTGACGGGTGGCTGACACGGCACGATCAACCCCGTCCCCCTCCGACAGCCGTAACGGCCGTGCAATCCGCCTCTCGTACGACCACAAGGGGACCGACGCCAAGGAGATTGAGCGCATCGAAGCCGCGGGCGGCTACGTCATGAACCAGCGCGTCAACGGCTACCTCGCCGTGACGCGCTCGTTGGGCGACTCTCAGATGAAGCAGTTCGTCGTCGGCTCGCCCTACACGACCGAGACGACGCTCCGGCCCGACGACGACTTTTTGATCGTCGCGTGCGACGGGGTGCGTCGAGCTGTGTTCCTGCGCTCTTTCGTCTCGTCTCGAGGCCTGAGCGCCTGGAGACGCCCGAGACGCAGCGCGTAGCTGACGCCGACCTTGTTTCGTCTGCAGCTCTGGGACGTCTGCTCAGACCAGCAGGCCGTCGACCAGATCCAGGGCATGACCGACCCGCAAGAGGCGAGCGAGAAGCTCCTCAAGTATGCGCTCGGGTCCGTCGACTTCTTGTGGTCTCCCCCGTCGTCCGACTCCTGCTGACTCGCCTTCTGCCCCGGTCACTCACAGTCACGGCACGACCGACAACCTGACGTGCATGGTCGTCGCGCTCAACTACAAGGGCTGAGACGCCCCGTCGCGTCGTCGCTCAAGCCCGCCGGTTTCGCCTCCCCCTTCCTTCCAACCCTGGATCAGTGCCTTCCGTCGTGCATTTCGCAGAGTCTTGTACCCCTTTCGTCCGTGACCGTTCCTCTGTAGACATGAGCCTGCAAAAATCTGCACTCGACGTCTCGGCGGCGACACGAGCGGAAAGTACTGCTGCCTCTGAGCTTGTGTACGCGCTGCTGCCTGCTTCCGTGCTGGTCGATATAGTGGGAACACAACACAACAACTTGCTTACAGGCAAACAACGCCAGAGACCCCATTTGTACAGCTTCGCACACACCTGTCGCTGCTGGATCCTTTGTCTGCGGGAGCCTCATCTCCCCCTCTTCCTGGGTGCGGCCCGCCCTGTCTCATTCTCCCGCCACTCTGCGTCCACTAGCCGAACTACCCGCCACACATGGCGGCGATGAGGGCCATCGACTAGGCGCCTACGACGGGAGGACCGCGTCGTGGCGGGTCTTGGTCGCCGTCGTCGTCGTCGTCGCGCCAAGGACGTGGCGTTCCTTCCTTACGACCCCTCTGTTCTGCTGCAAGTACGGAAGGTGAGCAAGAAGAGGCAAATCAGTGCGTGAGATTTGCGAGGCCGCGACGTCGGCCCCAAAGGCGTACGTCGACCTCACCGCTCGGCGGTGGAAGCGCACGTACCGCCTCTCTCGGCCACAGCGCCCAGGCAACACCGCCAATCGCACCCGCCGCGACCCACGTCCTCATCAAACGCCCGGCGTGACGGCCGCCGCTGCCTGCACCCGCCGAGGCCCGGCCGCCGCCTTGCCAGGGAGCGCCGGACGGGCCGAGGTGCGCTGGGTGGGAGGCGGCAGCGACGCCGAGGATGGGTGTCTGTGGGTGATGAGGGGCAGGGTGGTGAGTGGTGGAGCGGGAGGTGACAGGGCGGGAGGGCCGCGCACAGAGGAGAAGCGGCGGAGGGCGACTACGAGTGGGTAGCGCGAGTGTGGTAGCATGCGTGAAGGGGGTGCGTGATGACCTGTAGGCTTGTGCAGTGTGGAACGGTGAAGGGGAGAGGTCAAGCTGCTGAAGTTGCTGTGGCAAGTTCGGGAGTCGCACTCGGCGCCGGGCGGGGGGAGCTCGTGACCAAGGGCACAGCCTCTTCGTCAGCTGGCTCTGACGAGACACACGAGTGGTCTGGCTCGAGTCGGTCGCCAAGTACAGGCGCACTGGGGTGAGAGCTGAGCAGAGCGAAAGAGTCG
This sequence comes from Rhodotorula diobovata, assembly GCA_006352295.1. NCBI lineage: Eukaryota > Fungi > Basidiomycota > Microbotryomycetes > Sporidiobolales > Sporidiobolaceae > Rhodotorula > Rhodotorula diobovata. The sequence goes on along the minus strand of SOZI01000047.1, from coordinate 37,828 downwards.
GAGACAGCCAGAGATCCCGAAGGTCAAGGATGTGGGGGAGGCCGGAGGCCGATCGTCGACACGGGCAGACGAGAAGCGAATGTCGAGGCGAGGGCGACACGGACCAGAGCCAAAGCAGCACAGGGTCCTACGCGGCGGCGCGCGGTGACGCCGGCAAAGCTGCTCTCGTCAGTGCCGACCACGCTCGAGCGAAGAGTGTCTGCGGGTCATTGCGAAGGCCGCGCTGCGGCGCCGCTTTCTGGGCCTCCGTCTAGTAATACTGCTCTGCCATGACTGCGTGCGGCGTGTGCAGGTCAGCGCGGTACCATCAGAAGGGACAGAGGGCGAGGCAGCAGACGCACTGAGCGTGAGCAGGCTCGTCCAGCCGGTGAACGGGTCGCTGCGCGCGTCCACCGTGGGTCAGCATTCGGTCGGGCTCTGTGAACAGGCAAGACACCGAGCCAGACGCACCTGCGTTGGCCCTGACCCGTCACGGCGTTGTACTGCTCCCATACCGTCCCCGTGCGCTCCCACTCCTGCGTGCGCGCGACGCAGTCGAGCGTGGTCAGCATCAACCGTGCAGCCTTGCAAGACGCTGAGAGGAGCGGCCGCGCACCTGATACACATTGCTGACGACGTTGTCGCGCAGTTCGGCGTAGATTTCGGCCGCGCGAGTCTGGTAAGGGCCGGGCTCCTTGGCGTACTTCTGCTCGACCGCGGTCCTGGGGGTTAGCGATGCTTCAAAGCTCGAGGTGACGAGTGAGGTGAGAGCGCACGTTGTTGAGCGCTGCGAGCGCGAGGTAGTTCATCTGGATCCAGATTGGCCCTCGCCAGTAGTTCTCGCCCTGGCCAAACAGCGGGTGCGCCTTGCTGAGCGAGCGGATGCCGAACGGCGACCACAGCTGCGACTCGTCCCGGAGGAGCTCGAGCGTCGCGCCGAGGTGCGGCGACGAAGGGTCGAGCAGGGAGAGGAGGAAGGGGAAGAGCGAGACGTAGCCGCCGTGGCAGACGTGGTAAGACTCGTCTGCGCGCGGCCGCTCGTCAGCCCGACCTGGCCCGCGCTCGAACAGGAGACGACGCACCGTCCTCGTCGACGCTCGCGTCGCAGTACATCTGCTGCTCCTCACTCCAGTGCAGGTCTGCGGACGCGGCTCATGAGGTCAGCGCTTGTCCTCAATCGGGATCGCGACGCGCAAAAGGGCAATTGCCGCACCATCAATGTTGCCGACAATGGCGTCGTACTGCTCGCCAAAGTCGTCGACGTCGTCCTCCTCGCCGAGGAACTCTGCGACGTCGCGCATCGTGCGCGCGAAGAAGCCCATCCAGCTCGCGAGGTCGACATGCAACTCGCCGGCGTGTGGCGGGACCGCGCGGGGGTAGTCGTCGAGCCCCGAAGTGAGGACTTGGGTCACGGGGTCTGGGTGTCAGCAGCGAGGCGCGGCGAGGCGAGTGAGGGCGGCGAGTGGAGGGCAGCGCACCGTGATCGGCCGTCCGCCCACGCCAGCGGTACGCCTCTGAGCTGCTTCTCGCGCGCCGAGCGTACGCGCGGATCTCGCCGCGCTGAGTGCGGCGGAACCACTCGTAGTGGCTCTTGAGCTTGGGGTAGATGCCGCGGAGGAACGACGCCGCGAGCGTCGGCGAGGTGAGGTGCAGCTGGGCGAGCGAGCTCGGGTCGGCGGGGACATCGGCTGCAGACGACGGTGCGGACTCGTCGAGCGACGAGAGGAAGACGCCCGCCGAGCGCAGGCGGGAGATGAAGCCGGTCAGGCCCATGATGAGCGTCGGAGGGTTGCCGTACGCGGGATACTGAGTCTGGAATGCCTCGGGCACCTGCACAGCGTCGCATGTCAGTGGAGAAGTCCAGGCGACCGAGTCAAACACACAAAACGCACCCGACTCCTCGCCTCGTCGCCGAGGATCTGCTCCCTCGCGATCCAGCCGTCCTCGTCCGCGAGCTGCATCCAGCTGCGGAAGATCTCGAGCCCGAGGTCGTTGTCCCACGCGCCGATGAGCGCCAAGTGGAAGCCTTCGTCCCAGTAGAACCCGCGCGGGAAGAAGCTCCGGCTCGGGGTCGCAGAGAAGAGCTCCTGCGGCTCAGTGAGCTGCGCATTCGGCGCGGGCTTGCTCGACTCGTCGGCGTCCGTGTCCCACTCCTGCGAGTGGGTGCGGTCGACGAGGGAAGGGCCATGCCAGTAGCCGATGCCGCCGACGAGGTTGGCCGTGATGGCGCGGGCGAAGGCCTGCTGGCGGTCGGTAAAGGACGAAATGGACGGGAAGAGGCTCGCGAAGCGCTCGTGGTAAGCCTGCGAAGCCGCGTCGAGGGCAGTCGAGAGCGAATTGCCTGGCAGTCCGTCCACAGGTGAGCGTCGCAACGGGAAGACGACGAAGAAGGCCAGGACGCACGGTCGAGACCGCTCGGTGCGGCGTCCGAGTCGAAAAAGATGTCGACACCCCATCGCCCTTGGTACGTCTTCTGAAAAACGTACAGCCCGGCCGCGCGCTGCACGACGTTGGGCAGCGTGAAGAGGATGGCCGGGTCGGGCGGGTTTTGGACGTAAGGCTTGATGAGCTCTTGCGACTGCTTGCCGATCGTGTTCATGATGGCGTCTGCGATCGGTACGAGTCAGGAGGGGTAACCTCAGTCGGCGTGGTGAAGAAAGCGGGAGACGGATGACGCACTCTTGGCTTGCCAAATCATGCCTGCAGGTACCGCGAGCGCCGCGTACTGCGTGCGCTCGAGCTTGTCGCCAAAGTCAGATGCGTGCGGGCCTTGGAAGAGCGGCTCGTTGCCCTCGTCTGCGGGACGGGTGCAAGGGTCAGATCCGCGCTGCATGCGAATTGACCAACCGTGACTCACGGTCTTCGATGCGGATGCGGTAGTTCCCGAGCCCGGGCGTAGATCCCTTGAGGTGCACCGGACCTTTGATACCCTGCACGCCATAGCAGAGGCATTCAGTCGCTGGAGAGGAAGGGGATCATCGACGACGCGGCGCACCAGCTTGTTCGTCTCGTTCTCGAGCTCGAGGAAGCTCAGGGGTCCGTCGTTGCCAAAGTAGTTGACGAGTGAGATGCGCGAGAGCTTGTCTGAAGAGCGGTCAGGGAGCTCAGCGCGCATTAGAGGAAGACGGCATCAGGGTGTGGATGGTGCAGCGCTCACCCTCCTCGATGGGCTCGCCCTCAATGCGCATGGCCCAGCTTCCGCCTGCGTCTGAACTGTCAGCTCCCTTTGCTCAGGTCAGCCCTTGAAAAGGAAAGTGCGCACCTTCTGCCCCGCCTGACACCTTGATCCACCGCACCGTGAGCCGGACGTTGTTGTCCTTGTCGCTGAGCACCTCCTTTGCCGCGCTCCTCCCGTCATGCTCCGTAAAGCTGTACGTGAGGCCGTCACGCTGGTCGCACTCGTGTCGCGGCTCTGCGTGTGATTGTCGTGTGCCGGTCAGCGAGAGGTGGGGCCGGAGGAGAGGAAGGGGAGGGGGGGCGGGGGCCGCAACTCGTGTAGGACTGGAAGTCGCCCGCGCCGAACCAGAGCAGACCGGTGAGGAGCGTGCTAGGCAGCCGCGGGCGTAGGCCAAAGTACAGGCCTGGCCGGTACGTGCCCCAAAGGAGCGACGAGTTGGCCGAGTCGAGAGACGGCGCAAAGGCGCTCGTGTCAGGCTGGACGAGCTGGGCGGTGCTCGTTGGTAAGAGTCCCAGCAGCGGCAAGAGCTGTAGCCACGGCTTCATGGCGGCCGTGAGTATGGAGAGCGCGAGAGGGCGCCGAGCAAAGGCTGGCGTCGCTGCGTCGTCGGCGTCGGGCGCGGCGGCGTGCGTCGCAGAATGCCCCGACATGGGCGCACCGCTCACCCGCTCTCCGGCTATTCGCTGCTTGCGTACTCTCACGCCAGAGGCAGGTTTGAGAGGGGCGGCAGCAAACGACGTTACACAAGCGGGGGAGCTCTAGCTCGTTGACAAGGTCGTGCGGACTCGACGCTCAGCTTCCTCCCTGCGCTCATGCACCCAGGAACTCGAACGGTGCTGCGGACGACAGCCAGACTGTGGATCAAGAAGAGTGGGATGTCCCACGAAAGGCGCGAGCGTCTCGAGGTCGGCGGGCGGCGACCAGGTTGTGGCTCTCCGACTCGCACAGACCGTCAACCTCTTGTCGCCTGTCGGCTGGACCGCGCCACCGCTGCATGTGCTCACCATCCGTCCCCTTTTACTTGTAGGAGAGACGTCGCCGTTGCCGCAGGGCCGAAAGGATGCCGCCTGTTTGACGCAGCGCGACTTGCTCGAGCGTTTGTCGGGCGGCCTCCGACCCTGAGTTGGACCGCATGCTCGTGAGACCGTCGCGCGTCTCCGCAGACCCCACCGAGGCATCTGCTGTACGTCCCCCGGCGGCGAGCCTTGTCGTGGTGCTACCGCGAAGCCGTTTGCAGCCGCTGCCGGCTGCAATGGGCCGACGCAAGACAAAGCCGTACGGGAGCGCATGACAGCGCTGCCTGTCCTTGAGGCTTGGCAGGCCACAACGCAGCGGATGAGCCTCGTGCTACTGACGGGCGAGCAGAGCGTGGTGCAGCAGCGCATGACACCGGCGCTCAGACCTCGTGGCGAGCACCAACCGTCATCCCGTCGTCTTTCCGCGTCACTCGCTCGCGAGCGGTCCTGTCGAGCTCGCCACAGCTCCTCTTGACCCCCCTCAATCAGATGCGGAAGCAGAATCGTGTCGAAGAGACGGAAGGAGAAGGGAGGATGGAGCGAGCCAGCCGCAGGGTCGCGTTGCTGCGGGTGAGCAGCGATGCGAGGCCGAAGCGATGGCGCGCGCGCGCGTTGGAGCGACTGTGTCGTGTCGTTGCGACCGCGTGGCGAGCGGTAAAGTTCCCCAAAGAGACTGCCAGCAGAGAGGGGGGTCGGAGAAGGTGGGGGAAGGATCCCGAGGCGGGACCGGGTTCGATGACGCGGGAACCTGGCTCTGAGCCCGGGTGGTGGGTGGGCGCACAGACCCTCAAAGAGGGGTGGTGCGAGCTCAGCGTGTCGTGCAACCTCGAGAGGGTGCCAGTAGGTAGTCGAGAGAGGTGGAAAGCGAGGGTAAAAGATGCGAAACGAAAGCGCACGCGCAGGAAAGCGCTGGAACGTCGCGGCCGCTCACGCCGCCTTGGGTGGCCTCGAAACGGTCAAGTCCGCTCGGCTCGCCTCTTGGACTCCTCCCCATCACTCGGTCTCTCTTTCACCAGAGTTTCCACCCCAGCACACCCCTTCTCCCAGCACCTCTCCCCCTCCTAAAAGCTCTAGCACCATGTCCAAGGCCATCGGGTGAGCCCGTCGCCGTCTTGACCCCCCCTCGCCGACCCTCAAGCTGACCATGTCCCCTCGCGCCACTCTCTACCACCGTGTGCAGAATCGACCTCGGCACCACCTACTCGTGCGTTGGTGTCTGGCAGAACGACCGTGTCGAGATCATCGCCAACGTGCGTTGTTGCTTTCCCTCTCGAGGAAAATGCACCCTGCCACCCACGACCTTCCATCCGCTGACGTCTTTCGCTCGCGCAACCTTACCCCCTTCGCCCACCCCTTTTACACGCCAACAGGACCAGGGCAACCGCACCACCCCGTCGTACGTCGGCTTCACCGACACGGAGCGCCTCATTGGCGATGCCGCCAAGAACCAGGTCGCGATGAACCCGCACAACACCGTCTTCGACGCCAAGCGCCTCATCGGCCGCAAGTTCTCGGACCAGGAGGTTCAGAGCGACATGAAGCACTGGCCGTTCAAGGTCATCGACAAGGCGACCAAGCCCGTCATCTCGGTCGAGTACAAGGGCGAGACCAAGGAGTTCACGCCCGAGGAGATCTCGTCCATGATCCTGCTCAAGATGAAGGAGACGGCCGAGGCCTACCTCGGCGGCGCGGTCAAGGACGCCGTCGTCACCGTCCCGGCCTACTTCAACGACTCGCAGCGCCAGGCGACCAAGGACGCCGGCACCATCTCGGGCCTCAACGTCCTCCGCATCATCAACGAGCCCACGGCGGCCGCCATCGCCTACGGCCTCGACAAGAAGTCCGAGGGCGAGAAGAACGTCCTCATCTTTGACCTCGGCGGCGGCACGTTCGACGTCTCGCTCCTCACCATCGAGGAGGGCATCTTTGAGGTCAAGGCCACCGCCGGCGACACCCACCTCGGCGGTGAGGACTTTGACAACCGGTGCGTCGCTCTCTCCCTTCTCTCCTCGTCGTAGCGCACGAGCTGACCCCCGTTGCTCCTTCCCCTCCTCTCCAGCCTCGTCACCCACTTTGTCGGCGAGTTCAAGCGCAAGAACAAGAAGGACCTCTCGTCGAACGCGCGCGCGCTCCGCCGCCTCCGCACCGCGTGCGAGCGTGCCAAGCGCACCCTCTCGTCGGCGGCGCAGACGACCATCGAGATCGACTCGCTGTTCGAGGGCATCGACTTCTACACCTCGATCACCCGCGCCCGCTTCGAGGAGCTCTGCCAGGACCTCTTCCGCGGCACCATGGAGCCCGTCGAGAAGGTCCTCCGCGACTCGAAGATCGACAAGCAGTCGGTCCACGAGATTGTCCTCGTCGGTGGCTCGACCCGCATCCCGCGTGTCCAGAAGCTCGTCTCGGACTTCTTCGGCGGCAAGGAGCCCAACAAGTCGATCAACCCGGACGAGGCTGTCGCGTACGGTGCCGCCGTCCAGGCCGCCATCCTCACGGGCGACACGTCCGAGAAGACGCAGGACCTCCTCCTCCTCGACGTCGCGCCGCTCTCGACCGGTATCGAGACGGCCGGCGGTGTCATGACCAAGCTCATCCCGCGCAACACGACCGTCCCGACCAAGAAGTCCGAGACGTTCTCGACCTACGCCGACAACCAGCCGGGTGTCCTCATCCAGGTCTTTGAGGGCGAGCGCGCGCGCACCAAGGACAACAACCTCCTCGGCAAGTTTGAGCTGTCGGGCATCCCCCCCGCGCCGCGCGGCGTGCCCCAGATCGAGGTGACGTTCGACATTGACGCCAACGGCATCCTCAACGTCTCGGCGTCGGACAAGACCACCGGCAAGTCGAACAAGATCACCATCACCAACGACAAGGGTCGTCTCTCGAAGGAGGAGATTGAGCGCATGGTCAACGAGGCCGAGAAGTACAAGGCCGAGGACGAGGCCGCGGCGGCGCGCATCACGGCCAAGAACGGCCTCGAGACCTACGGTGCGTCGCGTCTTGCTTAGTCTCGCTCTGGACGACTGGACGCTGACACTCTTTCTCGTTGCTCTCCCGCAACAGCCTACTCGCTCCGCAACTCGATCGAGGGTGACCTCAAGGACAAGCTCGAGGCGTCGGACAAGGAGACGCTCGACAAGGCCATCACCGAGACCATCTCGTGGCTCGATGCCTCGGCCGAGGCGTCCAAGGAGGAGTACGAGGAGAAGCAGAAGGAGCTCGAGGGCGTTGCGAACCGTGCGTCGTCTTCTCCCCCCTCTAGAGCCTCTCTCCACCCCCGGGGGGGACCTTCTCTCCCTCCCTCCCACGAGTCTTCTCTCCTTCGTCCAACTCACTGACCCGCTCGCTCTCCCCAACAGCCATCATGATGAAGGCGTACGGCGCGGCGGGTGGCGCTCCCGGCGCTGGCGGCCCGGGCGGCTTCCCCGGCGGTGCGGGCGGCGCGGCGCCGGGTGCGGGTGCCGACGAGCCCTCGGTTGAGGAAGTCGACTGAGCGTGCGCGTCTGAGCAAGGAGAGGAAAGGAGGAGCGCCTTTTCAGTAGCGTGCAACCCCATTTGTACAGATTGCCGTCCGTCCCTCGCCTCGCGCGCACAAGGTTTGGGCCCCTCGGCGAGAGCGCGGACGAGTCGAGAGCCTCGCTTCTTTCGATGAGCGTCGGTGACCTCGTCACCTGTCTCTCAAGCTGCGATGTCCTGCGAATGTCTGCTGTTGGTCCGCGAACGAGACGAGGGGCGGACGAGCGAGGCGAAGTCTCGCAGTCGAGGACGCCTCCCCTCGAGCCCGCGCCCCGACGTTAACGCGGATCCTGCAGTGTGCTCTGGGCCGCTCTCCTCTCTCGCTCGCGCTCTTCGCTGAGCCCAAGCCGGGCATCAGAGCTCCACCTGTACTCGTGGCCGCCTTGAGGCAGAGTCAAAAAGCCGACCTGCTCCGACGCCCGCTGCTCTCCTCCTCCCTCTCCTCCCGCTCCGAGGTTGGAGCTGATTCCAGTGCGACCGTGCTCTCGCCGAGCGACCTCTGCCTCGCGTGTCGTCCGCAGAGCTTGTCGCACGCGACGGGGCGCCCGAGTCCTTTGCCGCCGTCGCGCGCTGGCGCTCTGCAGCAGCCCAAGGCTCCGAGTCGGCTTCTCTCGCCTGCCACGGCTCGCTCGCTCGCTTGCTCTCGCGCTTCCTGACTTTATCGTAGTACGAACCCGTTTCGAGCGAGTTGAGCAGCAAAGCCTCCCAGGTGCGTCTCGCTCGCATCGTCTGCACGCGATGCCGCAAATGCTGAGCTCCGAATCCCTCTGCAACTCTCTAGCACGGACGCCGGTCTCTGAGACCTTCGGGGCTTCCGCTGCGCTGTCACAGCACTTTGAAAGACCCTGTCGCTCGGTGAGACCGCGAGACTGGCGGAGAAAGGTGCTTTGCGGGAGCGCAACGCCGGCCCGAGTCGCTTTGACCGCCTCAGACCTGCCTCAGACCCTCGGCCGCAGACCCTCGGCCGCAGTCGCTTCTCTGTCCTTGTGATAAAGGCTCTCTACTTGCACGTCTAGACCTGCGCAGCAGGGAACCCGCTTCTTCCCTTGCTAACCGGCTCCTCCGCAGACTCATGACGGGTGGTTCCCAGCTCGCGTGCCGCTTCTCGTTGGCTCAAGTGAAGGCTTAGCAGACGTACTCGTACCCACCTCTGCTCCTGCTGTCGCTCTGTGTGCTGTAAGGGTCGCGCTGCTTTGACCGGAACCGGACCCCCGCACGCCGCGGGGGGCCACTGGCGAAGCGCGTCATCAGCTGGCCTCCCTCTCTCGCTCTCTCCCTCCCCCATCACGCACACGCAGACACCATGACTGACAAGATTGAGCCCTCCAAGGTGCGTGCTACCTGCTCTGCTCAAGCAGCACGCTGCTGATCCCCGTACTTCTCATCCGACCCGCCTCCTCTCCCCACCCTCGTCGATCTCTCCTCTCCGACTCGCTCCTCGCCTTCGTCTGCATGGCCGCGTTCGGCGCGCATTACCCTGCACGCCACAAGACGTCCGGCAACTACGACTACGCGGTTGGCTCGATCAAGGAGACGATCGGCAACGCCGTCGGCGCGACGGGCCTCGCGCAGGCAGGCAGCGAGCAAGCGGCAAAGGGCGACGCCGAGTACAAGATGGCAGAGACGCAGGAGTACGTCGAGGGGACGGCAGACAGGATCGGCGGCAAGATTGACCGCGTCATTGGCGCGGCAACGGGCGACCACGCCAAGGAGGCGAGCGGGCTCGCGCAGGAGCAGAAGGGCAAGGCACAGCAAGGTGCGTCGAGTCAGTCTGCAGCTGTCGCAGCGACAGGAGCTGACAACCCTTCTCGCCCGCAGCGGCCAACTCGTGAAGCTCGTCGCACGCATCACCCGCATGATCGGAGCCTCCCCTCGTCTTCCTCGAAGTTGCTCGCCTGTTGTCCTGAAACACGTCCAGTTCTGCGCTTTTCGAGCCCTCAGAAGCGTGCGGGACGGAGAGTACTGATTGCAGGGCTGCGCTTCAAACGACGGGACTATGTACATCCTCCTGGGCGCGCCTCGTTTGCGCGACTCGCACTGCCGCCTTGCGCCGCTCACACCAGCTCGCGGTGCTGGACCTCGGCCTTGTCCTTCTCCTCAGAAGGGTGGAAGTGCTGCAGCCCAACGCGGTGGACCTTCTGACGGAGGATGTAGCGGCGGAACCAGTAAGCGGGCGACTGGAGGCCATAGCGCGCCTGGCGAGCTGTGCTCATCGAGAAGACGTCGTCGAGCTCCTCAAGGGTCTGTGTTGAGACGACAAGTAAGCGGGTGAGACGTTGAACTGCAGGGAGGGGAGTCGAGGAGAGGAAAGAGAGAGGGACGGGAGGCGGGCAAAATGTCGAGAGAACGGTGACGCACGAAGCCCTTGGTCTCCGGGCAGAACATGAGCACGAGGAACCAGAGGACAAGGTTCCACCCTCCGAACCAGGCGAAAGCTGTGTGAAGCAGCGTCAGCTGGGGAAGGGGGGCGAGGGCGGTCAGAGAGAGGGGACGCACCGCCGAACGACGTCCACTGCCGGATTTGCAAAGGGAACACCAGTGCGTTGATGAAGTTGAACAGCCACGTTACGGCCGTCTGCGTATACGAGGGAGTGTCAACAAAGGCGGGAGAGCAGAGACGGTGGAGAACGGGCGCGACGTACCGCCCAAGCCATCCCGATCTCGCGCACTTGCAGGGGGTAGACTTCGGCTGAATACGTGAACGGCACTGGGCCTGCGCCTGGGCCGTAGAAAGCGGCGAAGATGTAGATGCCTGGTAATTCAGAGCGATCAGTATCCGTCCCGTGAGCCGAGGAAGAAGCCAGGACGCACCGGTGGTCACCAGGGCGAGCTGACCGTTGTTCGAGTCGACGTAGAAGCCCGCGCCGGCGACAAACATGAAGATCTGATGGGCATGGACCTGTCAGTAGTGGTTGGGGGAGAAGGTGGGCGAGAGGGCGAGGACGGACCGAGAGGAACGGGAGCGTGAAGAGCAGGAGCGACCTCCTCCCCCAGCGGTCGATCGAGATGAAGGCAGGGAAGCTGAACACCCAGTTGATGAGGCCGTACCCGAAGCTGCCCAAGAGAGACGTCGTGACCGACTGCCCAGCGTTGATGACTGTCGACGAGGGGTTAGGGGGCGTCAGGAGACGCTCGGCGCGAAAGAATGGGGCAGGGACACAGAGAAAGACTGACAGATGGTACTCGAGTAGTATGCAATGGCATTGATGCCACAGAACTGCTGCATGAACCTGCGAGGTGGGAAAAGAGCGAGAGAAAAGAAGAGTCAGCCACGATCAAGCCAACGACGACAAGGGTGCAGCGATCATGTCTTTCTCTCAGCAGTAGATCAGCAAGATCACCACTGAGGCGACGGGAACGACGCCAGGGATGCCGAGGCGTCGCAGAGAAAGTAAGAGGCACGCACATGACGACAGTCGACGCCAGGACGGCGCGCCTGTTGCGCGGGACGGCAACCATCTCGACGACGCGGCTGCGCTTGCGGTTGCGCGAGAGCTCCTCCTCGACCTCGATGCACTTGCTCGTGTAGTACAGGTCGACGGCGGCTTGGAGCGGCGTGCGGCGGAACTTGAGGAGCGACTCCCACGCCTTGCGGTGCCGCTGTTTCCCGAGAAGCCAGCGGGGCGACTCGGGGCAGAAAAATACCTGCGCGCAGACGAAGACGGCGGGGAGGCAGGCGCTGCGGTAGACGGGAGGAGGAGAACCGAGGTCAGCGAGGGCGGCCTTCCCAAGACCGGGGTCGACGACGCAGGTCAACGCACGACCCAAGCATGAGGCGCCAGTTCAAGCCAGTAATGCCAGGCTTGTCGGGAACCTTCTGGAAAATGAGCGACGAGACGGTGCCGAGGCAGATGCCTGGAAGCGGGCAGGAAAGTTAGCCTGGCTGTTGCTCGAAAGCGCGGCAGCGGCGGCGCCTGCACGCCGCCGTTCTCTTCCTCGAGACCTCTCTGAATGTACAGGCAGCTGAGGAAAAGAAGAAGAACGCACCGAAAGCGGTCCAGGTCTGCCACTGCATGGCGAGGAAGCCGCGAATCCGGGCCGGGGCGATTTCGGCGGCAAAAACGGGGACAGTCGCACTCTTGGGGCCGATTCCGATTCCGAGGAACAGGCGAGAGATAAAGAGGTGCCACCACGAGTTGACGACGGCACCCTGAGCGGAAACGACGAGACGAAGTCAGCGAGAGAGGCGACGGACGCCCGCAGGTTCGCAAGGCGCGACGCACCCAGATGCAGCCGACACCGGCGCAGAACGTCGTGATGAAGATGGCGCCACGGCGACCAAAGTACTTGTTGAGGGGGTAGCTGGGGAAGCGAAGAAAACCCGCCGTCAGCCTTGGGGCGAGTTTTGGAGAGGGCAACGCAGCTGCCCAAGCTGCTGCGAGTCTCCCTCGAGTCTCGTGCGGGGTGCAGAGGAACCAGAGGACCCTCGACGTACGTAAGCCAGCACGAGAAGACTGCGCTGCAGAGGTACGGCGCAGAGGCGACGAGGCCGAGGAGGATCGTGTCGTGCGTCGACTCGCTGCCGATACCGAACTGCTCCGGGTAGAACAGGTTGGCTCCGTTGATCACTGTTTCATCCATGCCTGTGGCAACCAAAAAGGAAGAGAGGGGAGTCAGTGAACCTGTCCCTGGTCAGAGTCTCCTCCCGTCCGCCGAGATTCGCCTCAAGTCTTCGACTTTGCATACCTTGCACGACCGCAGCCATCGAGCACAAGAAGACGGTCGAGTAGAGCGTCTTGGTCTGGCGGTACGGGTGCTCCTGTGGGACGGACGGCCGGGCAGGTCAGCCGAGTCCCCACGCGCTCTCCCGCAGACCACACGCACCTTCTCCATGCGCATGATGGCCTTGTCCTCCTCGGTGAGCTGTGGCAGCTGCTCAAAGTTGTCGCGGTCGCGCGCAATGAGGGCCGCCTTGAAGACGAGTTCGCGGATGTCCTCGAGGCCGGTGCGCTCGACCCACTCGTCGACGTCGCGCTCCAGCTGGTCGTCCGTCTTGCCACTGCGAGGGCGCGAGCCGGAGGAGGCATGCAAAGGTCAGCGGGCATGCCGAGGTCGGGACGAGACGAGATCGGGGGACGAGAGGGAGAGAGCCGCACGCGAGGGGGTTGCTCAGGAGCGCGTCGACCTCCTTCTGCTTCTGAATGTCGGTGACATCCCCGACGACAGTTTCTGATGCGTGCGACGTCGAGCGCCGCAGTTTCTCGTCCGAGCCCATGGTTGTTGCTCGTGTGCGCAGCGTGGGTGAGAGGAGGACTCGAGGTGAGAGAGGGGCGCGCGAGTTCGCTTGCGGGTCAATTGAAGGGAAGAGAGTGGGGGGCCTTTAGCGAGTCCCCAGAGTGCTAAAGTCGGCTCCACGGTCGGGCCCCCTTGGTTGTCGGCCGGGGATGACGCTGGGCCTCGAGGCCGAACCCGAATAGCGTCTGATGAGGGAGGATTTTCCGGCACGGCTCCACCCCTTCGAGGAGGGGGATCCTCGGCCATGCACGAGGTGGAGAGGTGCGGCGTCCCCTTTGAGGACAAGCGCGCAAACAAGGGACGGACGGGAGCGCCGAGCCGAGGATCCGACGCTGTCAGAGGCAGAGGCAGCAGCTGGTGGGGGAAGGGCCACAGCCGGAGCAGCGAAGCAGCACCGACAGCTCTGTCATGGGAGCCGGTGCTCCTGGGGCCTGGGCAGATCGAGAGCTCCCAGTACGAGCCGCGTGCACAGCAAGGTGTGGGTCCTCAGCCCGCCAGCGCAAGGTGACCGAAGCGTCAGAAGTCTCGTGAGCGCGCTGAGCCGGCATGCGCGACCGATCTCAAGCTGCGAGACCCAGCGGGGGCGTCAGAAGTGGTCGAGGCACCGCGTCGAGCAGCTGGAGAGGGTCGCGGCGCACCTCTTGACGGTGAACGTCGAGCTGTCGCCGAAGGAGGGGCGGCCGGGCTGGGCAACGCGTTCTCCGGCACGCTGAGCTCGCGCGCACAGCTGTACGAAGACGACATTCCAGCATGACTGGGCCTAGCAGGTCGATGCACCGCCCAGTGAGCCGTGTTGAGCGAGTCGTGTCTTCCGGCTCGAGCGCAAGCAGTCGACGGGCCTCGCCCCGTCGCGGCAGCCGAGGCACGGCTCTCGTGGAGACAAGGTCAGGGAGCCAGGGTAGAGTGGAGCTCGTTCAAGAGATGCAGCACCCCTGGACTCTCGATAGAGAGGTAGTGGTCGAGACGGAGAGCTGGTCGAGCTGTCCGTCGACTCGTCCCGCTGAGCCCGCCGACGGCAGCCGCGCTGAGCCAAGGCCCCTTCTCCCTCTGGACTTCCTTCTCGATCTCCCGCGCAGCTATCATGTCGACCGGAAAGGGTACGCTCACCTCTGCTCCACGCTAGACCCGCCAGCTGACCCGCCCAACCCCTCTCCGCCTCGCCGCCGCCCCCTCTCGCCTCTCCCGCCTCGCCCTCCATTTTCTCCCCCCTCTCCTCGCCGCCCCTCGCCTCGCCCCGCCGTGCGCGCTCCTACCCGCTGCTTCAACCCCACCCGCGCCATGTCGACGACGACCCGCCCAACAGCTGCCGCTAAGCCGCAGGACGTCAAGGCCAAGGTGGGCCTTCGCGCTTGAACCACTCGCCGGGGGAAGGGGGGTCTCGGGGTCGCCCTCGGGGTAGGGGGACCGCGCCACGGCTGGCTAGGGTGGACACGGAGAGGGCTAGGATGGACAGGCAGGGGCACGCAGGAGCGTTGGAGCGGATTAGGGACGCGTGTGCTGACGCTCGTCGCTCCTCCCCCCCGTCTCGCGCTCGCAGGCGGCCAAGAAGGCTGCCCTCAAGGGCACCCAGGCGACGGCCCTCAAGAAGGTCCGCCACTCGGTCACCTTCCACCGGTGCGTCTTGCTGCCTGCTCTCGGTCGGACGCGCGGAGGAGGCGCCCTTGAGGCGGAGACACCGGGCGGGACGAGCTGACCGTGTCCCTCCTCTCCCTGTCCTGCTCCCCGCACGTCCCCTTGACCCGACTCTCCGCCTCGCCCTCGTTCTGTCCGTATGCGACACTCCGCACCCGCCTTATCCGAAACCCACCCCGCGACTCGACACCGCCCGCGCGCACACCTCGTTCACCGCCCCCGCTCGCCCGCCATCCCCCGACCCCACCTTGCCCGCGCTCGCCCGTCTGCGCACCTCGCCCTCCCGAAATGATCTGTACACCCGCCCTCCAGCCCCAAGACCCTCGCCCTTCCCCGTGCGCCCAAGTACCAGCGCAAGGCGGTCGCGTCGCTCCCGCGCATGGACGCGTACCGCACGATCGTGCACCCTCTCAACACCGAGAGCGCCATGAAGAAGATCGAGGAGCACAACACGCTCGTCTTCATCGTCGACGTCAAGTCGAACAAGCGCCAGATCAAGGAGGCGGTCAAGAAGCTGTACGACGTCAAGGCGCTCAAGATCAACACCTTGATCCGGTGAGTCGCCTTGCGGGGCCGAGCGAGCCCAGACGGACAGGGGGCCGGCCGGTGGAAGGCGCGCCTTGATGCTGAGGGCGGCTCGCGCTGACACCCCACTCCACCTTGCAGCCCGGACGGCAGGAAGAAGGCGTTCGTTCGCCTGGAGGCGGACGTCGATGCGCTCGACATTGCCAACAAGGTGCGCATCTCCCTCTCTTGTCCTCTCTACTCTGTGCCTCGAGTGACTGACGGTGTGGGGGGCTTTACGACAGATCGGCTTCATCTAAACTGCTCTGCCGCCTCGCCCGCGGTGTGGTTGTTTGTGCGTGGAACCCCGAGACTTGTGCGTTGGGCATCGTGTGCTTCTGTCGTGTGAGCAGAGAGAGACAGAGAGAGCGAGAGACGTCTGTCCCAGACAGAAACGGAGAAGGAGTGAGCGAGGACCGGGGAGGATCAAAGGCGGTGAGCGAGCGAGCGAGGTGGGAAGGGGCCGTCGCCCACTGGCTGGTCGCCTCGTCGCTCCCTCGCACCGCGTCTGGTCGGTTCAGCTTGGTACCCAGTGCCATCCAGCACCCACTGCCAATCGCTCGAGCGCAACAGAGCGCGCCCACGAGCCGTGGCACAAAGCCCTCACCCTCGCTGTCCCCTCCCTGCCTCACTCAGCAAGCGACTGCTCCCCTCCTTTCACTCGCCCTCCCACTCTGCCCCTGTCGAGCTCAGTACACGCCCACCGTCAAGCCTCTCTCTCGAGCAACAGACCCGCTCGCCCATCCCCCCTGAAAAGGTCCGCCCTCTCTCGCCCTCGTTGCGCGTTCGAGCTGCGATCCCTTCGCGCCTCGCGCCCGCCCTGCACACCGTTTTCCCAACGCTCCTCGCTCTCCGGGTGGGTGCCAGGGGGACATGGAGCCGGAGCAGCGTCTCAGGCGGCGCACAGGCGAGCCTCGGACGCATTCCGGGACGGTGGGGACGAGGGAGGACTCGCCCCGGCGGCTGACGTCTGGCGAGGGCGGGGGAGGGGGGGCAAACCAGAGAGGGGCGGCAGGATCCACGTCGACGGCGCCCGCGGCGCTGTGGACTGTGCCGTGCTTGCCAGGGCGACATGCTAGTGCTGGCGCGCACACCCTCGTTGGGCCTCGGAGACGGCCCCCCCGAAGCCGCGTGCTGACCCATTCCCCCTCGTGGCGCTCGGTGTTGCAGCCCGACTCGTGTGCTTAGCAACCGCTTGACGCATCTCTCCCACACCCTCTGCACCGCCACCAAGACCAGTCATCGACTCGTGCCAAAACCAGCGCCGCCCCTCTCCCTGTCAACAGAGTCGAGCGGCCGCCACCTCCCCCCTCCCTCCCTGCCTCTCCACAGCCGGCCTCGCTTCGCCGTCACCACCACCCTTCACCATCCCGGCCTTCTACACAGCCTCGACTACCCTCACCCCCGTCGAACAACGCAATGTCGTCCGACGCATCCCCGGCACCCGAAGCTGCCGCAGAACCCGCGAGCGCCCCGGGCGAAGCGCCGGATAGCCCCGCCTTCCTCGCCCCTCCCGCCGCCGCCGCCGCCGCCGCTCCCAACTCGGTGCAGCGTCACGACACGTCGTCCTCAGTCGGCGTGAGCGTCTCGGCCCCCTCGTCGACGGGCGCCGCCACCCCGTCCACCGTGCCCAACACGCCGGCGCTCTCGTCCCAGTACGCCAACCCGTCCATCCCCCCGACCCCGTCCGAGTTCTCCGGCGCCATGTCGTCGAGCCCGTTCGTGCGCAACCCGGCCCTCGCGCTCGACTCGCCCGCACGCGAACTCGGCAACCTCTCGCTCGCGCCGACACCGTCCCCGCCGCTCTCGGAGCGCACCTCGACGACGGACGCTGGCGCTGCCTCGGGGTCGACGCCTGCTCCGCACGCCCCCTCCGGCCCCGTCACGGCCGCCGAGTCGGTCCTCGCGCGCACCTCGGCGGGGCAGCAAGCCCTCCGCGAGGGCGTCCTCCCCGGCGCCAAGGCCCTCGGCGCCGTCCCGCAGCCCGGGCCGCCCCCGCCCGGTGCGCCCTCGCCCGACGGCGCGCCGCAGAGCACGCTCGCGACGCCGGGGGACTCGACGCGCGCGAGCACGCCCGCGCAGCCGCAGCAGGCGCCGAGGAGGGACATCAGCGGCGCGAGCACGGCGAGCGCCGCGTCGGGCTCTGCTGCCGCTGCTGCTGCTGCGGCCGCGCCTGCGCCTGCGCCAAAGAGGCCGTCGCTCGAGCCGCCGCCGCAGCAGAAGAAGAGCGTCTTCGGCAAGCTCTTTGGCGACAAGAACTCGAGCTCGGTCTCGCTCGCGCCGTCGTCTGGTGGCGGCGAGGCGATGGAGCGGTCTGCGGGTTCGAGCACGGATGGCGGAGCCGGGGCGCACGCCGGGTCGTCCTCTGCAGGAGGAGGAGCGGGCGCGCTCCTCGCGCGGCGACCCAGCGGCGGGGTCGGGGCGGACAAGAAGCGCGAGGACAAGGAGCGCGAGAAGCGCGAGAAGGCCGAGCGCAAGGAGCGCGACAAGCGTGACAAGGAGGCGAGGAAGGAGGCGGAGAAGGAGCAGCAGCGCGCGAGGTCGGCGTCGAGGCAGCGGACGCCGAGTCAGCAGGGGAGGGCGCGCAGCAACGACGGCAAGAGCGACGGGCACCACCACCATGGGGCGGGAGGAGGAGGAGCCGGCGACGCATCGTCGTCGCACAAGGAAAAGGAGGGCGGCGTCATGGACTTTATGCGCATCAAGGTGCAGCGCAAGACGAGCGTCACGAGTCGCCGCAGCGACGACGGGCGGTCCGACGGCGAAGGCGCGGGAGGAGGCGGCGCCAAGAGCCAGTTTGGCGGGTCCGAGCGCAGCCGCGGCGGGCAGAGCAACGCGAGCCTCACCAAGAAGTACGGCGTGTGCGACAAGGTCATTGTCGGCAAGGGGGCGACGGCCGTCGTCCGCCTCGCGCACAAGTGGGACCGCAGCACCGAGAAGCTGTACGCCGTCAAGGTGGGTGCCGCTTGCTCGCGCTTTCTCTCGGCGATGAGGGACGACTTTGCTGATCCGGCTCCTTTTGCCCCCCTTTGCGCAGGAGTTCCGCAAGCGCCGCAAGAACGAGACCGAGAAGGAGTACGTCAAGAAGCTCACGAGCGAGTTCTGCATCTCGTCGACCCTGCACCAGTGCGTCTCTCTCGCTTTTTCTCCTGCCGTCTGATCGCGCGTCGCTGACGTGGTCGCCGCCCCTTCCTCCCTCAGCCACAACGTCGTCGAGACGGTTGACCTGGTCCAGGACGAGCAGCAGCACTGGTGCGAGGTCATGGAGTACTGCCCGGGCGGCGACCTGTACGCCGTCATCAAGAAGGGCGACCTCGGACCCGCCGAGATCAACAGCTACTTCAAACAGATCCTCTCCGGCGTCGCCTACCTGCACTCGATGGGCGTCGCACACCGCGACATCAAGCCCGAGAACCTGCTCCTCGACGCCAAAGGCCACGTCAAGATCACCGACTTTGGCGTGTCGGACGTGTTCCGCATGTGCTGGGAGCGCACGACCCACCTGAGCAAGGGCCTGTGCGGCTCGGAGCCCTACATTGCGCCCGAGCAGTTTGAGCAGAAGGGTGCGTGCTTTTCTCTCTCTCTCTCTCTCTCGACGTTCTCCTCTCGCCTCCGAGTCGCCTTCGTGCTGACATGTCCCGCTTCGGCCCCGCCCTGTAGAGTACGACGCCCGCCTCGTCGACGTCTGGGCCGTCGCCATCGTCTTCTACTGCTGCACCTTCGGCGAGCTCCCCTGGCGAGTCGCCAAGCGCGACGACATGTCGTTTGGCCCCTATGCCCAGATCTACCGCTCGTCGTCGTCGACGCCGCCCCCGCTGAGCAACATCGTCCCGCGAGAGTGCAGGAGCGTCATCCGGAGGATGCTCAACCCGGATCCCAAAGGACGCGCCACTATCGACGAGGTGCTCGCTGACGCTTGGGTCCAGGACATCCCCATCCTCCCGCCTCTCTAGGAGTCACTTCCTTTCTCTCTCTCTCTCTCTCTCTCTCTCTCTCTCTCTCTCTCTCCCGTATCGCCGTCACGTGTCACCTGTGTCTGCTTGCCCGCGCATCGCCGTCGTAGCTTGTTGTATCGAGGGATTTGCAGTACACGCCCAGAACCGGCAGCCGCGGGCTCGCGTGTGCCGTCCGTCTGCGCAGTCTCGCGCTCCTCAGTTGAGCGCGCTGGTCGCTTGACACTCGGCTGTGCGGTGGCACGGCTCGAGCCCTGTCTTTGATCGGCGTCTCCCGCTGCGATACTCAAGCTTGACTGCGACGCTTGGTCCGCTTCGCCTCGATCGTCCGCCCCTCGCCTCGTTCGCGGACCAACAGCAGGCATCTTTTCGCAGGACACCACAGCTTGAGAGACAGGTGACGAGGGCACCGACGTGCGGTCCTGACGCAGAGAGGAGGCGCGACGACAGGGGCCGCAGACGTCCTGGCGCCGTACACAGCGTGGGTCGGCTGGTTGACCGGTGCTGGACAGCCTGCCGAGTCGAAACGCGGACCTGAGCGGTCTGGTGAGCGTTGCTCGCGAGTCGGCAACCCACGCGAGAAATGGCGTGAGGCGGCTCGTGCACCTCGCGGCGGAGGCCGTTCGTTGCTGCGACGCCTCACTCTGCCAGGCGGCCCGCTGGCCTGAGCAGACTCGCAGTACCCCCTTGAAGGCCAGGCCATGCTGCGCGGGCCCCCCCGAAGGTCAGCTGCAGGTTGACCTTTTGCCGCTTCCCGCGCCAGCTTCGCCTCTCTTCCTTCTTCCCCTCACTCGCCTCACCCCCTCTCTCCCACCTCACCCCACCCCGACACCGCCCCTCGCATCAATCGATTACACCATGTCCAGCACTGACAGCCCCACCCAGCCCCAGGCTCCCGTGGTGCGCTGTCCCCCTTTCCCCGCTCTGGCCCCTCTGGGCTCCCGCCGCGTCAGCTGACATGTCCGCCTCGCCGCCTCGCCCGCTCACGGTAGCCTCAGACAGGGGAGCAGCAGCCTGTCCAGGCCGGTCACCACCGCCTGCACGGCAGGAGTGACGCGAGGGACCCGCCGGTGCGTCCCCTCGACCTGGCTCGCACGACTTGGAGGCCATCTCCGAAGGTCTCTCTCTCGCCGAGCACAAAGCTGACATGGGCGCGCGCGGCCTCCCCTTCACGGCACTTGCAGTCGGTCGACTGTGCGAGCATGCACAAGGCCGACGCCCTCGACGCGGCCGAAAAGGTGCGCCTCTCGGCTCTTGCTCACGGGCACTCTCGCACAGCCCGCTGACGCGGTCGTCCTGGTCTTTCAGCTCAAGCACGACGAGGTTCACCACTTCGAGGGCCAGCCCGACGACCAGCGCCTCAGGGCCGACAACATTCTCAAGGACGTGCGTCGCGCGTCCACTCTTTCCCGCCTTTCACTCGGGACTAGCGGCGATGCCGCTCCCAGCTGTGCTGCACTAGACGTTGAAATGCAGCTGGCTGAACTCCGGGCTCGTCACTGACCTCGTCTGGCACCCCCGCTCGCAGCCCAAGTCGCCCGCCGACGCCAAGCTCAACGCGCTCGACGGGTCCGAGGCGCTGCCCCACGGCGGCTACCTCAGGGGTGACCTCTGAGCACTCGAGTGGGGCGTGTACGCTGTGCTCTGACGAGGCCAGAGGGGAGGGGACGCGGGAGGGGAGCTTGTCGACGGAGAGCAGAGGTTGGGAGGGGTGCTTGACACGGCCGTCTTTGCAATGAGGCCGAGTTCTTTCTCACCGAGCTCGCACTCGAAACTCGCGTCGCCAAGCAGAGCAGCAAGCGAGGCAGGAGAGGCTGAGCAACACGAGAGCTGGGGTGAGAAGGCTCGCGAGGGGCTCGAGCCTCCGGGTGACGACCGCGAGGCTCGGTGAGCAAAGCATGCGGGCACGTCTAGAGCTGCGTCTGAGTCAGGAGATCCTGCCACGAGGCCAACGTAGACGAGGACTAGAGAAAGAAGAGGCGCGTTTCTCCCCCTCTGGCTGTTGAGTATATAGATGCGCAAACAAGCGAGACAAGCACAACAAGCGCATTGGTGGTTTAGTGGCAAAATTGGGCATTGCCAGCTTCTGCTGAGTTGCCTAGCCCCGGGTTCGATTCCCGGCCAATGCAGTTTCTTTTGCTCCGCCCTCATCGGTGAGCAGGAGGCGCACGTGCAACTCTTCCTTTTGCCTCTGCGTGCACCGGCACTCGCGGATAGCCCTCCGTACAGGGAACACTCTTGCAGACAAGCTCGTGGGCGAGTCTGCGCTGCGATTGCACCGCCTCGTCTCCACCGGCGCGCCTCGACGCGGCGGCTGCTTGTTTCTCGCTCTCTCCTCCTCACACGCGGCCCAAGATGGCCTTCAGCCCGCGAGCTCGTCCCGACACGGTGCACCTCGCCTTCTCCGACGCCGACTTGACCGACACGTACCGCGACGAGCGCTCGTCGGCCGCTGCCTCGTCGCCCCGAGCGAGGCATCCTCGAGGAGACACGCCTCTGTCACGCGGGAGGGGGAATGCAGACGACACGGGCACGAGTCCGGGACGGTGGAGCGTCAGCAGACGCAGCGCGAGTGACGCGGCGGACGAGGACCAGGGCGACGACTTGCGCGAGTTGAGCAACCTCGACAAGCTCCTCAACTTGCTCGACGGCGACGAGCAGGACGACACGTGGGACGCATCATTCAGGCATGGTGGCGGGCTGTCGAGGTCCGTGGGCATGTCGACCCCGCCGCCGCCAACGGGACAGCACTCGACTTCGCACCCTCCTCCCGCGCCGTCCACTGTCCGCAGGCGAGACGTCTCTGCCGCCCGTCCCTCGCCTTCCTCTCGTCGTCCAGCGCAGTACCCCACCACGGAGACCGCATTCTCAACCGCCGCTTCCCCCGAGACCGCCTCCCCGTCGACGCGCAACTTCCGCCCGCCTCTCTCCGCACGCGCACCGAGCGCCCTCGAGATCCTCCAGCGCGCGAACGGGTTCAGCGTCGCGCGCGACGGCGCACCCGACTCGCCGAGTCCGCGGCCGGGGAGCGTTGCCGCACTGAGGAGGAGTGGCGAGGGAGACCGGAGCGGGTTCGAGGGGAGCAGCACCTCTTTGAAGGGCAAGGAGCGCAGGTACGACGCGGGCGAGAGGACGGACGCGGCTGTCGATGGGTCGTACGAGGAGACGGTCGCTTCCGTGGACTCGATTACGCGAGTGGCAGAGGCGGTGCGTTCCCTCTCTCGCGCCTCTCGCTGCTCACCCGCGCAGGATAGCTCAGCACGCGCTTCTCCACACAGGCGCTCCAAGAGTTCGACACGATTGTCTCCCACAACTCGCCAAACGGTCGTCCCGCCTCTCGCCTGCGCAACATTCCCTCCCCGCCGCGAAGCGCGACACCGTCCAACGACGGCAACTTTGCCGCACAACCTGCTTCGTCGGCAGCGCCACGATTCGAGCGACGGCACGAGCCTTACAACACCGATGGGACCGCTCGGGACATCAACCTGCAGGTGCGCCGGACGATCGTCCTGCCGAGGGAGAGAGTCAGAGACTGACGCCTACGAGCCGCACCAGCTCGTGCAAGAGCTCCGTGACGCACAGGACTACATCGCTTACCTGCAGAACGAGCTGCACGCCATCAACGACGTCGTCGTGCAGCTGCGGGAAAAGCCGGATCCTGCGTGCGTCGCCATGGCCTCGCTCACTGTGCCACGCGTCCGCGCTGACCCTCGGGGCCGCCAGCAGAGTCCACGCGTACGAGTCGCACCCAGGCCTGCAAGGTGCGCAGGCAAGCCCACGCTTGACGGAGCAGGAGCAGGTCGCGCAGACGACGCAGGCGGCGTTCGAGGTCGTCAAGGTGTGTCGAGCCTCGCTCTGGCTCGCTCACAGAGTGCTGACCCTTCCTCTTCTGCCACGCACAAACAGCACACCCTCGCCATGCTCCCTTCGCTCCCCTCTTCCGCTTCGCCATCAGGCTCCGACCCCAGCAGCAGCACCGCACCGTCCGTCCTCTCGCTGCACCGCGCGCTCGCCTTCACCCGCTCGGTCGACCAGCTTGCGCACCGCTCGCACGACTTGAGGCGCGACGAGGACATCTTCCAGGAGGACAACCTCCGCGGGGTGCTGAGGGTGGTGGATGGCTGGGCGGCAAGAGACGAGGCGAGCGGGGGTTTGTAGCTCCGCAGAGGGAACGGACAGAGCTCTACATCTACAGTTCGAAACGCGGGAAAACGCAGGAGAGGAGAGAGACAGACGTGATGCAGGAGTGCGAGTTGCAACAGATTTCTCGCGCGTGGTGCTGCTTCGTTTTCGTGTCTACGGGCGCAAAGTGTCTATGGCGGCGCGCCGTGAGGAGGTTGCGGCAGGGGGTAGTACACCTGGCCCAGCTGTGGCAGCCCGAGCTGGTAGCCCTGCTGGCCGAGCGGCGACGTCAAGAACGGCGCCGCGTCCCCCGCGTAGGGTGCACCCGGCTCGTTGGACCAGCCTGACGCCGCAGGCGAAGCGGACGACGCGGCAGTCGGAGTCGTCGTCATCGACGTCCCGGCTTTGCGCACGCGCTTGCGCGGGGCGTTCTCGGTTGGTGGGCCGCCGAGGTCCTCCTCCGACTCGAGACGGCGGACAAAGATGGTCAGGGCAGCGGCGTCTGTTCCGAAGATCCTCGTGAGCGACCGCGCGACAAGCAAACTAGAGAAAGGAGGACGCACACTTGTCCGGCAGCCACCCGACGCGGAACCACTCGCGGCGCAGGCCCGGGTCGCGCTGCTCGAGCTCCTCGAGCGTCTCGTACCCGCGCCTTGCGAGGCCTGCGTTGGCGCGGCTCCCTACGCGGAACGGCGACGCGATGTAGTTGTACGTGAGGGGAGGGAGACGCGGCAGAGGCGGGTTGGCGAGCGCGCGCTGCTGGTTGAGGACGAGGCGGTCGGCCTTTGCGCGCTGCGTTGTCGCCTCGCCGAGGATGGTGGTCGCGTCGAAGGCTTGGCCGTTGACGGGCCAGGGCATGACGCAGCAGAACTACGAGACGCAGTCAGGGTCAGCTAGGCATCGAGGAGGAAGACCCGGCAAGGGGAGCGTGCGCACGAAGAGGAGGCCGTGGTCGAACTGGAAGGACAAGGCCGGCACGCGTCGTCAGGTCTAGCTCGTGGCAGTTCGCAAAGCGCGAAAAAGGACTCACGTCGACCTCGGTGATGCTGAACCCGAATGCAGTCTTTTCGACTGGGCGACTGCTCGCGTCGCTGCCGCCTTCGCGGTCCTTGCCCTTGCCTCGCTTCGGGTGTCGCTTGCGCGGCGTCGAGTACATCCCCGTGATGTACCGCTTGACGGTTCGGCCTTCTGGCGGCGGCTGCGCGCGTGACGGAATCAGCGAGGCTCGTACGAGGAGAGAAGCGGGAGGGAAGGGGCAACGCACGTCTCGCAGCACCGTTGCGAGCTGTCCCCAGTGGTCGACCGTGACAGCCTCCGCTTCGCGAAACGAGCGCGCTAGGCCGTCGCCGCGCAAGAGAAATTCTGGGCGGGCGACAACCGCGAGGCGCGAGTTGAAGTAGATGGCGCGGCATCGCGACTCCAGGACGTCGAGCTGTGCGGGAGGAATCTCGGAGACGGACAGAACCTCGCTATGGCAAGAAGCAGATCAGCACGGGGGTACAGCGGCAGAGAGAGGAGAAAAAGGGACCCACATGGTGACCTCGCCGAGAGCTGGGTTGCGAGCGTGCGACAGCTGGCAGGTCTTGCGTCCGTCGGCTGCTCAGGAAAGCGTCAGCACCGTGCGAAGCGGTCAGCGCGATGAGAGAGGTGAACGCACGGAAGAGCTCCTTGCACCTCCACCGTCCAGGCGTCAGCCTGCCCCCTCCGCCGCCGCAGTCGGAACAGCACCTGAACAGCGCCGCGCACCTCGCGCAGATGACTTCGACGGTGAAGCTTGGTGCGGCTGGCGGTCCCGGGACCGCCGACACTGCCGTGCCGACGCCGCAGATGAAGTCGCACACGTCGCACCGGAGCCAACCGGACTTGCACTGCGCGGGCGCGCGCGCAGGCTCCATGAGGAGGAGCGAGCTGTGCTCTGCTCGCGCGGCCTCCTCGCGCTCCATCTGGCGCGGCGACATGCCGAGCGCGGCCGAGCTGCCCGGCGACGCGGACGGGCTGCCTGCATCTGCAGCGCCTTCGAGGCCGAGCTGCTCGAGCTTATCGATCGCCGCAGAGAGAGTCGCGTCGTAGGTTTTGCTCTGCCTCGCCGCCGGTGCCACCGACTTGCGGTGCGGTGCACTCGTCGCCGTCCCTCCGTCGGCGTGGCTCTGCGCTCCAGCGCGGATGACGCCCTCGTCGCCCTCCCGCGCACCGAGGCACGCCCAGCACGACGCCCCGAGGTCGACCGCGTCTGGTGTGCGAACGATGCGCACGACGCTCGAGGGGGTCGCGCCACGCTCGAGCGCCTCGACGAGGTGCGGCGGGATGGCGCGGAGAACCAGGCGCGCGAGCGTGCGAGGCTCGACGGCGCCGGACGGGTCGACGACGGTGCAGGTGGCGCAGCGCGCGAGGACCTCGACCGAGCTGACCTCCTTCTGCTGGTTGCGGTTGACCTTGCCGCGCGAGCGAAGGAGGTCGCGCTCTTCGAGGGCCTCGCTCTCGCGGTCGGGCGCGCGGGAGAATGCGGTCAGGCGCATGCGACCCGTGGAGGTTTTGCTGTTGCTTGGGCTCTTGGCGTGCCCTGCTGCGCCGCGAGCTGGCTTGTAGGCGAGAGGAGGCGGGAGCGTCTCGTGGAGGGCTCGTCGAATCGACGCGAGCGCTACGACTTGTGCGACTTGCTCGTCGCCTTCCGATTCAAGCGAGGGAGAAGGCGCCCTGCCGGGTAATCCGGTGGCAGAGGGAGCGGGAGGCACAGGAAGAGTAGGCGGGGGAGGGGCCGAGCGGCTCGAGGAGGAACCGCTGGGCGTCGAAGGTGCGGGGATGGTGAAGACGGAAGAAGGTGGCGGCGGTTGTGAGGAGGTCAAAGGCTCGGGCGTGCCGAGCCGGGTGCGAGAGAAAGGGTCGAGGCCCGTTCGAGGTAGGGCCGCCGTCGGTCGGTCGCGCGACGAAGCCGCAGAACTGGCGCGACTCGGCACGCCCGTCGAGGCGGGTCCGGCAGGTGCGTAACTATGCTGCCTCTGACCTGTGCTGTCCGGGACATACGCGTTGAACTGCTGCGGGAGGTCCGCCCGTCCGGGCGAAGGGTGCAGCCGGGCCTCGCCGCCGGGCGCGGACTGGTACAGCACTGCGTCGGGCAGGTACCAGAGCCCCTGCTGTGACGGTGCGCCTTCTGACGGGGCGTACACGGCGTAGTTCGCCTCGAGGTTGGGGGGCAGCGCCGGCTCGAATTCGGCCGCTTGCGGCAGCGCGACGGAGCCGCTCGTGAACGGCTGCCCATGGAGGTACGGCTGCGACGTTGCGTGACTCAAAGACCCCGTGCCGTCGAGTTGTGCAACCCAGTTCGACGGCGCGCCGAGCGAAAAGGGCGGCGTCTCAACCTCGACGGTCGGGTACTCCTCGAGGCGGCGCTTCTGGAAGCTGCGTGGAGGTTCGTGGAGGTGGTTGGGGACCAGTTCGGCATCCGTCGGTGGTGGCGGGTGGAGGTACTGGTGGTGCGCGGCTGAAGGAGGGTGGGAAGGGAGGTGGGCGAAGGGAAGCCCGGCCTGCTGCGCGGTGTAGGGCTGAGGATAGGCCTCGTGATGGTGCGCGTAGTCGGGGGGCGGGTGGGCGTGGTGAGCTTGGCCGCCAGGAGCGTAGGCTGGCGAGTAGAACATGCCGGCCGAGAGGTGAGGCACAGTGGACGAGCCGTTGTAGCCCGTCGTCGACGACGGCGGCCAGTGCTGGGCACCGTGCACCGCGCCTTCCCGAGCCCAGTTGGACGGACCTGCCGATGTTTGCGACTCGTACGTCGCGGTCGCTGGAGCCGGATGCAACCGGGCGTCGGGGGTGACTGACGTGGGGACCGCGTGCACCTGCGCCTCGAGGAAGTCAGGTCGCTGCGGTCAAGGCCATGCTCGGGCGGCACAGCGAGTCGACTGCTAGGGACGCACCCGTTGGCCCTATTCGTCTACCCACCCCTGGACGCGCCTCCCTTCGCCTCCACCCCAGTGCCAGAGGTGCCCGCCGTCAACCCCGCTGCTCAGCTCGCCGCCGTCAGCGGGGCCGAGCGGCAACGGGCGCGAGCGATCCATGCGCTCTGCACGCGGCCGTCTGAGCGTCGTCGAGGTGTAAGCTGATGGCAGTCACCGCGGCGCAGTGTCCTGCTGGGCCCGAGCGTTGCGCGCGCAGAAAGCCCTGCGGCAGTTCGAGAGCGACGCTGAGGATCGACGTCGTCCCGCGAGGTTTCGAGTGGGGAGCGGCCGGGTCAGACGGCGGGGCTTTCGAGACTCGGCCTTGTCCCAGCTGAAGCTTAAGGGCTCTCATCGACAGCGAGAGGGCAACCCGCTGATGAGTTCCCGCCCGAGCCGCCCGGGCATTTCCCAGCTTCCCCGCGTAGAGCCGACCGCAGATCTCGGCTCGACCAACGAGAAGAGGACGCGCGCCGCGAGTGCGACGACATCCCCAGCTTTCGCTGCGCCGCGTTCTCCGCGCGCACGTCTTTTCCCCCTGAAGCAGCTCCAGGCTCAAGTCTGAAGGGAGACTCTACGAGAGCCGAGCAGCCGACCGATGATGCACAGAGGCAGTGCTCTAGGTCATGCGTGTTGCGCAGCGTTGTGTGCGAGAGTCTACTGGGGTCGTCCGGGTGAGCGGGAGCACAGTCGCCGGCGGAAAGTTGTGTTGCGCCAGGCGGCGCATCGACAGACCGGCGAGTGGTCCGACCGCCTCTGTACCCCCTCTTCCCTCTGCCGTCGAGCTCGACCCCCGAACGCGCCGAATCCTCACGCCTCGTCCGCCGCCACGTCGTTCGCCAGTGCCGACTCGTCGTCCCGCGCAAAGACGCCCTGCTGCGCCGCCTCGAGCCGGCGCTCCTTGGCGTACGCGATGAACTGGCCCAGGACGACCAGGTCGAGGAAAATGGTGCCGCCCGAGCCGAGTAGCCACGGCGCGTTGACGAGGAGGTGCTGCGGCGAGGTGCTCGTGAGGAGGATCGACTGCGGTTGAGGATGAGAGAGCGAGGTCGCAGATGGCGGGAGGAGTGTATGGTCGAGTCAGTCTCGAGGTGCGGATCCGAGGGCTGGAGCAGAGGAGATTCGGGACGCACGGCAACGTAGGTGCCGTTGCCGCAGACGGCGAACGCAAACATGAGCAGCGACAGACCCGCGCACTTGGTCTTGCGGTTGAGCGCGAGCTGCGGCAGGCGGGAGCCGACTGCGGGGCGTTGGCGCACACGTCCACGAGTCAGCCCTGTGCCGCGTCGCGTCGATCGAGCGGCGGTCCCAGACCATGGAGGACACAAGACGCACGGTACAAGAACGCGCTGATCCATCCAACGACCTGAGCGCTCGTGTCCCACACCTCCTCGACGCGACCTTTCCTCGCCGCCTTGGCGTTGACGAACCACGCGACGACGCCGACGACGACGATGAGGACGAACCCTCCCGCGTAGCTCAGGACGTCCTTGGTGCGCTGCAGCGCGGGCGAGAGGGCCGCCTCGAGCGGGGCGTGCGCAGAGAAGGACGAGAGGAGCGGGGTCTGCTCTGATGCGATCGACGCTGCGCCGTTGGGCTCCGGCGCGGCGAGGCCGTCCGAGGTGGCGAGAGCCTCGTAGAGCTCTGGGTGCTGTCGGCGCTTGCGGCGGTAGTCTGTGCAGGGACGGGACCTGGTCAGGCTTGAGCGATTCGGCGAGTCGGCTGAAGCGGAAAGACAGTCACGCACAGAACACTTGACCGATGAGGATGACGTCGCAGATCGTGTAGTACCTGCGACGGAGGGACGTCAGCGTGTGATCACCGAGCGAGTGGAGAGAGAGGGGCCACGGGACGCACAAGGCGAGGATGATCACGGTCGGGATGAGCCCTTGCCAGAGCGAGCCAAGGAGGTTGGTGACGTCGCCGGTGAGCCACTGCGGTAGGTAGCGCGCGATGTCAGCCAGACGCGTCGTTGACCTGGAGCGGGAGAGCAGAGTGCCGGACTCACGATGGCGAGGAAGAGGAGCGACAGCGACTCGCCGCTCTGCTCCTTGTAGCACAGCACGATCTGATCGATGGACCTGCGTTAGAACTCGTTTTCCCGTCATTCATGCCGTTCTCGCAGTGGAGGGACACGCGCCGGATCAGTGTACACCTGTGCGAGGCGGACGGGTCAGCCTGTGTACGCTGGATTGCGCAAAGGCTAGAGATAGGGCGACGTACAAGGATCCATGATGCGATGCTTGCCCATCCCACCGCACTCGCGAGCCGGGCGTGCCCATCTGTCGACCTCATCCGAGAAGGTTCAGCCCTCTGCCGCTCGACACAACAGGACACGAGGTGGCGCCGCACCGTACACCCTGTTGGGCGGATCGTTGGGTCCAGGCGGTCCAGGCGGCGGCAGGCTCGTGAGTGCGTCGACAGGGGAAGCGGCGGTGCTCGAGGCGGCGAGAACGGCGACGACGAGAGCGACGAGGGCCAGTGTTCGGCCGCTCGGGAGTGTCCGTGCCATGTTGTAGGCGCAGCTGGGGTGCGCGTGGGATACACAAGGAAAGCAACAATAGGGAGAATGGGAACAGGGAGAGAGCGAGGCGCAGGCCGACTCAACGCGGGCTGCCCACGGCGCCCGTCAATTGAGTCGCCCGCTATCAACTCCGCTTTGTACTCAATCGACGCTCTCCTGCGACGGCCAAAAACGACGTGAAAAGAGTAGTGCAAAAGCAGACAAATAGAGCTACAGAGGGTCTACTGAAGAAAATGAGCGAGCCCTGACCTTGTCTTCCCCCGGGCGAACCGCCGGGGACGACGATGACGACCATCGTCGAAGTCGGCCCGTGCGTCTCGAGACGCCCCCGCCTAACTGAACGTCCCGAACCTCTTGAACTCCTTGCCCTTGTCCTTCTTCTTGCCCCCGCCCGAGCTCTTGCCGAGCCCAAACGCCGCCTTGAGCCCGCCGCCGCTCTTGCCCGCCGCGCCACCACTCGACGCCGACGACGAGTCGTGGTACTCGCCCGACTTGCGCGCCTCGGGCGCCGTGACGATCCGCTCGAGGGGAGAGCCGCTCAGGGGACCGAGCATCCCGCTGCCACTGCCGGCCGACTCGGCGGACGAGGACGCAGCGGTGCGGGTCGTCGTGGTCGAGAGGGCCGAGGGCGTCGCGGGCGGGAGGAAGCGTCGGCGTTCTTCCTCGGTGAGGAGAGAGACGTACGAGCGGCCGCGCTTCTGGTCTTGGAGGCGGCGCTCGAGCGCTTCGCGGACCTTGGCGTCGGGGCGGACGACGACGACGGGGACGGGCGAACGGGCGACGGCCCAGCTGTGAAGGGGGAAGGCGGAAGGGTCAGTACCGGGGTTGAAAGTATCTGCAGGCTGCTGACCGCTGGATTGCGGTCGAGCAGCGCCAGACGGCACAAGAGCGACCGACGCACCGAGAGATCGAGCCCATGAAGGCCGACTTGAAGAGCGAGTCTGGCCGACCACGCGTGCCGACAACGAGCGAGTCGGGCTTGTAGATCTCGATCATGCTGCATGAGGCGCGAGAGTGCGCAGGAAGCGACGCAGGAGCACGTGGGAAACGACGGTCGGCATGCGGCTTGGAAAGCGCAAGCAGGGAACAGGGCGCACCGATGAATGGTCTCTTCTATCGGGCCGATGGCGAACTCGACAATGAGTGAGATCTGCAGCATGAGGGTGAGTCAGGACACGTCCGGCCCGCAGACGGACCGTCCTCCAGCGTGAAGACAGCCCGCCCAAGCCAACTGTGCCGACTCACATGTTTCCGCTCGCCGTTCTTGGCCATCAAGTTGTAGAGCACCTTCTCGGCCTCGTCGCGCGCCTCTTCCATGCTCGCGCGCCAGGCGTTGTGCGCCGACGAGCCGGGCTCGATGACGCGCAGGACGACCACTTCGTCGCTGTCCTCAACGAACGACTGGAGCAGCCAGTCGGTCGCGTTCACCGAGTACTCTGTGCGTGTCGAAGTGGTGTGGTATCGCGCGGCAGAAGTAGGAAGAAGATGGGTGATGAACTGGTCAGAGACGGCTCGCAGGAAGCGCCCAGGACTGCGAGGACGCACCGTTGAGGTCGGTCGCGACGAGGAAGGTTCGGCTCCAGCGAGTGCGGCAGTACTCGGCCGACTTTGCCGCCAGCGTAAACGAGTAGGCGACGCCTGCGCGTCGCGAGAGGTCAACCTCCGTAGCCGGGAAGAGGGCGAGCCGCGAGCAACAAGACGCACCTGTGCCGCCTCCCGTCGCCTTTGCCTTGTCAGCGAGCTCCTCGCCCGCGCCCCACGTGTCAAAGCCAACCCTGCGCTTGAACTGGGTCGCCTTGCCGCCCGAGCCGTTCCCGCTCGTGCTCGCGGCCGTAGTCGCAGGCGTCGCCGTCCCGCTGTCCTCGGTCGCGCTCGTCCAGTCCGACTGGTCAGCCGGCGTCGAGCTGTCGTTGGCCGACACGCCACCGAGCGCGAGTGTGCTCATGCTGCCCTCGACGGCGCCATCCCCAGCGCGGGCCCTGCGTCCGCGGTCTTCATCCTCTGCCGGGTGGTGCTTGAGGATGCTGTGCAGGGCCGGAGGGGACCCCACAGGGCTCGAGATGGGCGACTGTGCGCCTATGGACGACGACGAGTGAGACGTCTGGAGCGTGGGGCGGCGCTGCAGCGCCCCGCGGTCGCGTGAACGGGACGAAGAACGGCGACGGTCGATCAGGGGACGGGCGGGCGTGGCCATACGAGGGTCTGGCGGTGCGTCTGGCTTGTCGTCGTGGCGGCAGGCGGGTGAGGGACGCTAGCGAGGGTGACGAGGTGGGGAGCGAGAGGAGGCGGGCGGGGCCTGGCCTCGGGGTGCAGGGCTGATGGGCAGTGATGCTAGGTATCAGCGAGTGTAGGCAGTCTGGGCGCGCTACCTGGCGCACGAGCGGGTTGGTGAGGGAGGAGAGCCGCACCCGACCTGCCTGCCTCTTCTGCCAAGGCTTCATCGGCATGTGCAACTCTTTCCTATCTCGAGGCCTTGACACTGCTTGCGTCGAGCTATCGAATGCTTCACAAGGCAGAAGGGCGAGAGCGATCGCGCAACAGAGCGAGGACGAGAGGGTGCCACAGTGCCCGTCGAGGATGGTTCACGCTGCTCTCGTCGGACGGGACCTGCACGCCGCTCCCTCGCGGATCTCCAGAGTGCAGCAGCTTCCTCCTGCTTGTCCGCTCTGCCTGACCGCGAGCAACGAATGCGCAAGAGCAGGAGGAGAGCATGCAGACTTGGCGAGACGGAGGCAGCACAGCTTGAAGGGCGAGGGCGGCGGGCCGCGGGCAGCGTACTGGATCACACGGCAAGGAGCGAGCACAGCGAAGTTACGAGCTGCGGCCGTCCAATGACTGGGAGCACACAGCGAGGGTTAGAAGGAGGCGCGACTCGCGCGTCTGCCCTCGACGACGAGGACGAGGACGAGCGCACTGAGGTGCGTCAGGTCCCAGCCGGTGGAGTCCTGCTGGTCCTCCAGGAACGAGAGCTTGTCGGTGAGCGGGTCAAAGAAGCAGCAGCCGACCCTGCCCTTGGCGGCGGTGATGGCCAGGAGGGTCCCCTCGCCGAGACTGTCGAGCCCTTCTTCTGCACCCGCTGCCTCGTCCTGCTCCTGTGGGTTCATGTCCAGGTTGTCCCCCTGGTCCACCTCGTGCACTTCAGCGCCGCCCCACCGGAGCTGGCGCGCAGAGTCGTCAAGCCCCGAGGCAGCGAGAGAGGGAGGTGGGGAGGCGGAAGCAGGCGTCGCACGCGCGCTGGTCGGGTGCGAGGGCATCCCAGGGCGTGCGTTAAGTGGTAGCTAGCGTATCGCTGTCTCCTGCGATGACGAGTCGGTCGTTGGCGAGAGCGAGAGAGCCGAGTCCTTCCTCCTGGTTCTCTCCTCATCTCCCTTCCGAGGTCAGCGCGGGGCCAGGGTGGGAATGGCTGAGCTCAGCTTCGAGGTCAGCTCTTGCTCGATGCAGGCCAGTTCTCAGCTCGCCCTGCTTGCCTGCCGTGCTCTCGCTCGCCTCGCTTGAGCACCGCCCTCTCTCCCCGACGGGCTCCGTTCTCGTGAACCCGGACTGTCCGAGGAAGGAGGCTGTGACGACTCAAACAGACAGCGGTCCGACGTGCGGGCTTTTGTCCGCCGCCCCCCCACGTGCGTACGCACCTCCTGGCCCGGAGCGCACGCACCGCGGTGTCCGCCGCTCGCACCTCGTGTCCTTTTCACGCGATGCATGCGCGGCAGGGACAGGAGGCGCGTGCTGCTCCTATTCGAGTGTCCGGCTGTAGGGCTCGCTAGCGCCAAGGGGAGACTCCGCTCTCTCTCGCTGTGCCTCTTGCCTCTGCTCCTCGTCCTCCCACTGCGCTCCCTAACCTCGCCCAAGTCTCTCGCCAACGCCTCGTCCCTTCCCCTGCCCGAGCAACACACCTCGCTCGCGCGAAGAAGGACGCACCCAGACGACGCTAGCAACGGTCGGGATCTCCTGTCTCGCACAGCGACTGCGTCCTCGGACTCAAGGTCGGCCTCGAGTCCGTCCGCTCGCCTTTCCACTGTCTCCTGCGTCCGCCGGCCCTTTTCAACGCCCCTCGCGGTCACCACGCCACCCACCTCTCTTTCCCTCCTCCCGTTCACCCGTGCCCTCATGTCCTCCTTGACCCCGCCCCTGTCCCCCTCCTCGGGGTCCACCAGCCCCGACAACGACTCGCACATGTGCCCTCCTCCTCCTCCGCTCGACGACGACGACGGCCACGGAGATGACCGAAGCCTCGGCGACGGCGGCGACCCGCGGCATCTCCTGTCGGCGCCGCCCTCGGCTACTCGCCTCGCCGACCGGTTCCAGACGCTCGCGCGCATCTCGACGGCTGCGTTTGACGAGGCCAAGGAGGAAGAGAGGCTGCGCAGAGGAGTCGCGTTCACACCGCGCTCGCACTCGCACGCGCACCACCCCGGCGCACGTCGTGACTCGTCGGCGTCGACCAGCCCGCCGTCGCCGCCGCCGCCAAAGCCGCCGCAGCCGTCGAGTCGCCACTTTGCGCCGCAGCGCACGTCGTCCAACGTGCGCAACTGCGACGGGTGCCGTCGCCGCAAGACAAAGGTGCGTCTCCTTCCTCCCGTGCTCTCGCTCGAGTGCAGGATTCTGACCCTCTCTCTCTCTCGCCGCTACCGCCGAACAGTGCCACCGCGGCAGACCGTGCGGCAACTGTGCGTCGAATTTTCTCCCCTCGTGACATCCACCGTCGCCGCACTTGCTGACCGAGATCTCCTCACCGCGCACAGGCACGATGCGCAAGAGGACGTGCCGGTACTCCGAGGCAGGCCCTGACCCCTTGTGCGTGTGCTTCGCCTCCCTCTCGCCGTCTCCTACTGCTCCAGCCCTGACTCTCCTGTCGACCTTCCCCTCGCTGCACAGCGCCGGCAACCTGCTCGAGAAGAACATGGCCGACATGGCTCGCCTCCGGCAGCACGTCTTCATGCTCGCGCGCCGCCTCGACCTGTCGGAGCACGAGCTCGAGGAGCTCTCGAGGGCGGCCGACAAGCTCGACGAGGACGAGTGCAGGCGCACCATGCCGAGAGGCCTGTGGTTCAAGAACAAGCGCCCGCTGAGCGAGGTGCTGCGCGGCGTCAACAAGGCGGCGTTGTCTGTCCGCGGTCAGACGGCGAGGACGTCGCCACGTGGCGCCTCGGCTCCGTCGCCCTCGCAGCAGCACCAGCAGCAGCAGCAGCAGCGAGCGTCGACCGCCGAGTCGCCCGTGTCGCGACCGTCCTACTCGCCGAGCGACGCCCCTCGTCAGCCGTCGCCCGGGCAGCAGTCCTATCGCCCGGAGCACCGTCAAGCACCAAGCGCCGCTCACGCTCCGCCGCCCGGTGCCGTCGCCTTTTCGCCCTACCACCACCAGCACTTCATCTCTCACGGTCCCTCGAGCTCGTCCTCACCCGTGCAAGTCGTCCACTACGTCCCCTACGCCGTCCCGCCGTCCGCACTGCCGTCGTCGAGCGAGGCGCACCCGTCAGGACCCTTCCCCTCCGTCGTGACCCCCGTCGCCGTCGCTGCACAGCCGCCCGTCGCAGCCACTCTCGCTCCTCCAGTCTTCCCTCTCCCGAGCTGGTCGACGGCGGGTGCGTTCGGTGCCGCCATCGCCACCGCGCAGCGCGCCTCTCCCGCGCTCCTCCCGCCCCTCGCCATCCCGCCGTCGCGCTCTCCCCACCCATCATCGTCCTCCGCCGTGACCCCTCTCTCGTCGTCGGCTTTCTCGGCACTGCGCACCGCCTCGACGGCCATGACGACGCCCTCGAGCGCGGCGCCGTCGCCCTACGCCATCAAGGCTCTCGGCGTGGCGGGCGAGATGCTCCCGCCGCCGTTGCCCCCTCACGGTGGGTACCGCCTCCCCGCGCCGAGGCGCTCGCCGACCTTGGCGGCGGCAACGGGCGTCGGGCCCACACTCGCTGGCTTCGCGAGCATCAGCGCGGGCGCGGGGCTCGACCGCCGGGGAGACAGGCGCGAGGGCGACGAGGGGGAGCGTGCGAGCGGAGGAGGAGACGTCGAGCGGCGCGGGTCGGTCGTCACGCTCCCACCGTTGCGCCTGCCCTCGATGGGCACGTCGCAGCACGAATCTGAGCTGGCGGGCAGGTGGTCCGGCGCGCCCCACCCGCGGGACCCCGGGCAGAGGAGGCTGCCGGGCCTGAACTTGGCCGTGTCGGCGGAGCGAGGCACAGTGGGCAGTCGCGAGGAGTGAGGCTGTGGAGCGGGGGAGTGTTGTAGGAAGGGAGACGGACTCTGCTCGAACTCGGAACAGGCTGCTCGTTTGCGCGATTCCCTCTCGCGAGCGAGTTGGACCAGGGCGACGATGACACGAGGGGACACAGAGAGACACACGACAGCGACTGACAGAATCACGAGAGAGAGGACCAAGGCGAGTGAACGTGAGGAGGCGGAGGGAGAGACAATAAGCGAAGGGGAAAGGGAAGGGTGGAGGGCGTCGAGGGGAAGACGAGGCCAGCTCGACTCTCCTGCGCCTGATCAAGTGAACGTCCGCCCGCGTGCATCACAGCGGCGGGTCGAGGGGCAGGTTGACCAGCTGCTCCCACGGGTCGAGCGGGCCTCCTCCTCCTCCGCCGCTGCTGCTGCTGCTGCCGCCGCCGCCGCCCTGCGTGCTCTCGAGCGTGAGCCCGAGCGCCTCTGCCGCCGCAAACGACGCCTGGACGCGCTTGCCGTTGAGCATGGTTGAGATGGTGTCGTGCCCTGGAATGCGCTCCGGCGACGAGTTGGCTGGCAAGGCCGCGAGGTGAAAGTCCGACTCGGGCTGGACTGCCGGACCCACTGAGAAGGACGGCGACGAGTGCACGGGGTAGAGCG
Organism: Rhodotorula diobovata; assembly: GCA_006352295.1. NCBI lineage: Eukaryota > Fungi > Basidiomycota > Microbotryomycetes > Sporidiobolales > Sporidiobolaceae > Rhodotorula > Rhodotorula diobovata. Next base: position 1,367 of record SOZI01000047.1, on the reverse strand, counting down.
CCTCAGGCGTGAACTGCACGGGCGTCGGCTGGGCGGCGGACGTCGGCCAGGTCGAGGCGCGCGAGTGCGTCGCTGACCACGAGGGCGAGACCGGCATGGCGTCGCCGGCGAACGAGGGACCAGGAGGGGCCAGGCCGGCGCCGGGCAGAGGAGGAGCAGGAGGAGGGCCGCCGAGGATTGTGGCGTACGAGACGGTCGAGTCGTACTGAGGGCGGCGCAGTTGCTGCTCGAGGCTGTTGCTGCGAGCCCACGGCAGCGCGTCGGGCGACTGGAGAGCGTACGACGGGGTCGCTGGTGACATCGACGACGAGGGCTCGAGCCAGGTTGACGGCACCCACGACGGTGCGTTGGGGGACGATGACGACGACGACGAGGGGAAGGACGGGTGGCCAAAGGGCGCCCCCGTCAAGGAGGAGGAGTCGAAGACGCGAGAATCGTGCGGCGAGTACTCTTTGAACGATGTGGAGGGCAAGGCAGGGAGGGCGGGGAGGGCGTCGAGGGCGTAAGGAGGGGTCGGCGGCGTCACGACAGACGGGAGGGGGAGAGGACGGCCGTCTCGCTCCGTGACGAGCGCCTGGAGCTGCTTGATGACCTTTTCGAGGCGCACGACCTCGGCCCGCGACTCTTGGAGCGTCGGCTGCAGCATGCCAAACCTGCGTCGAGGGAGGGAGGGTCAGCGAGACAGTCAGCAGAGAGAGAGCGGAGTGAGAGCGGTGACGCACGCCGGCTTGCAGTCGAGCCATACGCATTCGGTACCGCGCATCTCGCACCCAATGCACGGCATCGTCCGCGAGCACTGTCGGCGGCAGCGGGCGAGGGGTCAGCTCGAGTTGGTGTCGTCAGCTCAGCGCGAGAGCCGAGCGCACCTTCATCTTGCGCTTGCGGCACTGTCAAACGGCGACTCGTCAGTTCGTCATCGAGCAGGGCATAGAGTCTCGAGAATGAGAGAGATACGCACGCCCTCGCACGACAGGTGCCGCACGTTGCGGTCTTTGAGCCCGGCCGTGTTGAGCAGTCGCGCCTGAGACTTGGGCATGGCGCCGTTCGTGAGTGGTAGTGGTTGAGTGGCGGTGGCAGGAGGAGAGGCAGATAAGGAGGCGAGAGAGTGGGGAACGGAACGGAGGGGGGCGGAAGTCGAGTCGGCCGGCGGGACGAGCGAGGGTTCCGTACGTCGTCGGGTGAGCAGCGAAGAGCAACGTGGCCGGCCTTCGATCACCTGCAGCCGAGAAGGCGCAATCGAGGGACGTGTTTGAGCGAGCACGGGGTGCAGAGAAGAAGAAGCAGCGCGGTGTCGTGGCGAACAGAGGGGGAGCGAGCGGGAGCGGGGCCATCGAATCCCCCTCTGTTTGTGCTTCCCACGGGTGATC